>JAADXX010000308.1:0-30724 GCA_023338025.1 Phytopythium oedochilum | reverse complement strand
GTTGAAGTAGGTGTTCTTCTAGAATTTGCGATTCTCTTGATAACGAGGTCTAGGAGAGACACTGGTAAGCTCGGACCAATTCACTTTCCATTTTGCACTGCATTGATCAAGCCGCAGACACGAGATCCTGCCTAAGTTAGACTCATGGCCAACAGAACGGTCAGTCTCGTCGACAATATCGACCTCTGTAACCTGATCGGACTGCGATTCCGTGCTGATACACTGATCTGCGGCGAGTTGAGCGCAGACAGCCGCGAAGCTGTCGCCAACCACACGCTGAAGGGCACGGTTGAACAACTGGCGGTTTGTCGGAGCTGCGACGGATCCGTCTTCGAGGATGTAGGTTCGGACCTTTCGCCAGTAACTTTCACGGACTGGGTTGTCCTCACTGTCAAGCACGCGCTTCATGAGCATGGTTGATGGGATGATCTCCTCGGTCGCCACGCGCACAGGATAGTCGGCATCTTCCCGTCGACAGATCTCCAGTACTTTGGTTATGCGGTGTCCGCGCGGATCTTCGCATACGAACTGCCAGCTGAAGTACTCAACTGTCTCGCCCGCGCGCAGTATCTCCTAAGGGTACACGCCTTTGCGCTCTTGTTGTTGGTTTGTTTGGTTGAAAGGGCGAAAACGAGCGGCTATTATAGTAATAGAACGATTTTTGGTCAAGCGTAACCTTATTCTGTTGCACAGGAAAAACTGTTCAAGCGAACAAACTCTCCAACAGCCTTTGTAACTTTGGTGCGTAACTTTGAAACTTGTGTAAACTTGTTTCAAAAACCCGCACCATTAATGCTGTTTGATGAGTTCATTATCTTTGAATGTCTACAAATATTCTGTTTGACGGTTTGTACATCGTTTAAGGTCAAGTTTAAGGTTATAGTATGGTTACAGATGAAACCTTGCAACGGTTCGCACCTAATGGTAAAAGGCGTTTTGGTATCGTGTGAATTTTTAAATCTGTATGTCTATTTTTGTAGTTATGAAATACGTAGTCTTGAGTATATTTGCTATTATTTTCAAACTTTATTTTTTGTTTCAAAATGCAGTACTAGAGTACAGAAGTTTGTATTTGCCATGAGTTGATACACTATATGCGAAAGGAAATCCAAATGTGGGTAGATCCCCAATTGACGGAGTGACAAGCTTTGCTACACATTGTCGCGGCATTTCTGAAGCGTGAAAACCGTGACGAGCCCTCAACCGCGTTTAGCGTGGCTTCCATCGTCGTGCAAGCATACCACGGGTTCTTCTGCGGTCGCGGGACTCTTTTTCGAGCCAGCGATTGCTTCCCGGGTAGGGCGTACGATCGATGGCTGCCTCGTCGAATGCCATTTCCTGATGCGCACGCGTCGATAGTAAAGATGGCGAGACAAACGCCGCTTGAATGGCGAGAGGGTTATCACCGCATGCTCTGGTACAGCCTGTCGTGCGGTGAGTCACCTGGTATGCTCAGCACATGCACGGCGCGCGTCTCGCTTCCCCTGCTCTCTCTACAAATCGGATGACTCGATCCATCTGCCGATCCGTTCACGTGCATTTCGGACGAGAACTCGCCGGGAGGCGCCACAGACAAGCGAAGTCGATCGACCGAGGCCGCATTCTGTTGATGGCCAAGCTGGCCAACGTTGGCCGTATCTGCCGCAAAGGCGCCGAGCAAGTGACCAACGAGTGATCTGCAATAAAGAGATCTGGACGACTCCCTCCCGCACCGCCAGTATTCTTGCTAGTTGCGGCCTGCCACGAATCGATGGGATGTACCTCTATTGCTGCGATGCGAAGGGCGAAATGCGCGGCAGCTCCAGAGCTTTCGTATCCTTGACGTCCCGAAACAGTACAGTGTGCTCCGTAGCAAAACACACCGAACGTCCGCACTGATGCTCAATAATGAAGGCGCTGCTCCTCCGCCGCACCATGCAGCGCTCATTTGGATTGGGATGTCGCCCGCGGCGTCGCCGGCGTCAGTAGAGGCCCTCCAGCTCGGCCAAGCGCGCGTTCGAATCGACAGGCTCGATAGTAGGCGTGCTGCAGATCAGTCTCGACGTGTACAGTATTGCCACCAACATTCGCTGCTGTTGTTCCGACCGAGATGCGCGGGGCGGCGTCGTCTGCTTCTGGGAAGGCAGCCAACACAGACTTGAGCATGGACGGAGGCTTCAAGGTCGGAATAGGAGCGGGAAGTCCAAATTTTGCGCGATACTGTACCAAAGAAACACGTGGGCGAAGCAACCGAGCGCATTGCTGGCTCCATTTTGTGTTCAACGCGCGCAAGACGAGGCGGCTTCGTCAAATTTCCAGAACGTTTTGGTTATCGAGGTTGCAGTCCGCCCTCGCCCATCAGACCACGCAATCAAGTCAAGATACAGAGTGCGGCAACGGAGAACACAGGCGTGCCACGCACAACTTACGCGAAAATCCAGAGACAGCCCCCGGTGGAGCAGAGCAGACGCCCGGCTGGCGGGCGACTCGCCAGGCGAGCGGGCACGCTGATAAGCGCGTCGCATAGACACTCTGCCTGCTTCTCTGCCGGCTCGCATTGCGCACCAGTGGCCACTCAATCCCCCAACGTCACAGAGTCCAGAGCAACTGCTCGGATCTCTGGATCGATTGCTTTCGTTTACGCACGCTCCTCGAGCAGCAGTTGTACTGTACCCATCTACTTAGTGTGCAGGAAAAGGCTCGATAGGCGCAGACGCTCGCCAAAGGCAGGCGCGTCGCAAAGCATCCAGAGCACTGGCCGCGCTAATGTCTTGGGGAGTGCAAGAGCAGCAGACGGCGCGGCGCCGGAGCAACTGGAGCGGATCCACCGGTGCTCCAGAGGAGGGGCTTCAGTGAATCTGCTTCGCCCACACATCGGCGCCGGTGCGCTCGGCGCGGCTGCGGGCGGTGCCGCCGCTCTCTTACGGATCAGAGGACCTCCGTGCAATGTGAGGAAATCCAGTGGATTCTGCATGCGGTTTCATTTGGATACTCAAGTCCAGTGAGTGGGGCAATCGTCCAAGGGATCAACTGAAAATTGCGATCTTCTCAATCGCCGCGGCAGAATAATAGAGGAATGGACAGAGAACGTGCCGCTGCACAATCGAGCGAACAACAGTGTATCTTTTTGCATGGTCATTCTCGCTTGCGTACACGTGAAATAAGAGTTACTACGAGTGGTTTTCACTTGAAGAAAGTATGGGATGGCATGTCCACAGGATCCATCCAGAACGATCCCGGCAATTCGGCACGGGATACTGAACGGGAGTCAGAATTTATAACGGTCGCGGAAGTTCGTAGGCAGAACCCTTCTGTAGCAAGCCAGTCAGTGGCACTACAGTATCTGGGGGCCGCGATCTTATCCTGCTTCAAACTGCACCGTCCGCCGCGACTGTTCGCGTTCAGCCACAATCCACGTGGAAGTCTGCAGATTCGACGCCCAACGTTCCAGATCTCTTCACACCGGGAAGGAAACGCTCTGCCTTCAGCAAAAAAAATTGGGTTGTCCAGAACAAACTTGCACCAAGAAGCTTTTTCGGTCGGCGAAATGACGCCCGCAACGTCACGATCGCATGTCGAAACGACGCGACCGATCTTTTCTCTGCCCACGCAGACGCATGGGCTTCCTGTCACTTGTGCATAGACAGTCGATGAGGTTTTATCCGAGCCGATGTTGAAGTCTGTATTCGGCGTCCGCGATGTCGTTCCAGTGTGGTGTCCTCGGTTCATCGGCGAGAAAAACCTCGCGCCCGCTGCCACCTGCGCACGTGATGCGGGGCCGCTGGCTGTTCTGTTTGGAGAGCGAGTGGACCTTTCCGGTCATACAAACTCCAAGTGGTTGCCAACTAGGTATCCTGCCGTCCCTTCGGCGCGGCCAGAATAATGTTCCAGGCAAGAGCAAACGGGGCCGCCGGAGCATACAAACGCCAAGCGACCCGTGGAATACGGCGCGAAAAGTTCGCATAGAAAAGCCGCGGGCATACCGAGACCAAGATGTGCAAGACACCCGCCCGTTAGACCGACCGCAAGGCAAACAAGAACCCCTCCACACACACACATCGCTCATTTCCGATTTGGCCACCCAGAGAAGAAGTCGCCCACCCAAGCTTGTGGACAAGATGGCGGTGTCAGGGACACTCGCTGTCAAAGGTGAGCCGCCGACAGCGCAGCCAGGACCAGGGCCATCGCTACGAGAGGTGCTAACAGCTGGCGTGTGTGTGTGTGTGGTGATGCAGTCCATCGGCTGGAGGCAACCTTCGTGGACAATGATCTTCAAGATAAGAATTACGCAGTGAAGGTGGCCGTTGCGGGCGAGGAGCGCCGCACCAAGTACAAGCCCCACCACGAGACTGTGGACCAGAGCTTGGAGCTCTCGGTCAGCGACAGCGAGGAGAACGCGCCGGTCACGATTGAAGTGTGCCAGGAAGGTCGCAAGAAGGCGTTGGTGACCGCCAAGCTGAGCCTCGTCGACTTTTTCAAGGGCTTCTCGGAGCGCAAGATGACGTTTACGTTCGGGCCCAAGAGCGCTCCGAACACGGTGCTGCTGTACTTCACCGGAGAATGGCGCGGCACGAAGCCGAGCGCGTCGACCGAGTCGAGCGCGTCGACCGAGTCGAGCGCGCCGGCGTCGATCCCTACGTCGACCCTGTCGACCACGCCCACCCACCGCCCGTGGTTCACGCGCGTGTCGTACTACTACGACACGACCAAGAACGTGTACAACTACACGACGAGCTTCCGCGTGGTGGCTCCGTTCGCGCGCTTCTACGAGAACACGGCCAACCTGGTGCTCGAGAAGGTGACAGGCAAGACGCTGCAGGACGTGGACTCGAGCCTGCTGGTGCCGGTGCTGGACCGCGTCGACAACACGGTGGACACGACCATCTCGACGGTGCTCACCAAGCTGTTCGAGGGCCAGCAGTACGCCCTGAAGAAGAAGGACGACGCTGTGGAGACGGCGTCGGGCTTGGCGTCGGCGACGACGACCAAGGTGTCCAACGCCGCGAGCGCCACGTACTCTGGCGCGGTGACGGCCAAGGACTACGCCACCACCAAGGTGTCGAACGCGACATCGGCAGTGGTAGGCACAGTCTCAAGCGTCGCAGACTATGCAACCACGCAAGTGGTGCATGTGTCGTCATCGACGTACGGGACGGTGAGGGACGCCAGTTGGTACGTCGCGAGCCGCATACCAATCCTCGGTTCCAAAATACGGACGTAAGGTGGGACGCCGACTGTAGGCAACCCCCACCGGTAACGGGAACAACAAGCCGAGTGCTGCCCTGGACCTATCGACGACGCCAAGAAGAAGCCCAAGAAAACCAAAGAAACAAGCAAGGCCACGACGGTGACGACCACACCGTGAAGGAGTGACGAGCGAAGCGAGACCCGCGATGCTGTGGCACCTGAGAGGAGGGGAGAGGAGAGTGTCTCTCTCTCTCTCGGGCTGTTCATGTACTGCGGAGGTCGGGTCGTCGTGTGCCCATGTGAATGTCGAGCGTGTCGAGACGGTCGAGCAGTCGACTCGAGGGAGAAGAGCGCGTGCGTATGTGGACGCCGGGATGGTGTCTTTGTCGCCTTTAGCTGCCGCTCGTCAGTGGCGCGCGCGGCTCGTCGCCTGCTCCTGCGTCGCCTCTATTGCTGGAGGCGTCCTGGAGTTTGCGGGGATCGCCGCGCGTCCGCCGCGAGGATGCGAACGGCAGCCGCCATCCCGTAGTTATTATTTTTTATTGCCCCATTTGGAAGGATCCAAGTCCACACGAGTTAGGAAAGAAAAGAGCGAAGAGAGCAGAAGACTGTCTGTCTAACAATGGTTTTCTCTGTCTTCTTCCACTCGCTCATGCGTCTCGGTCGTGCTTGACTCACTCGCTGCCATGTCGACGCTCCCGACTACTTAACTAGGACGCGTCGACCACGTCGGCACGGGCGGGCGGTGATCCACATTCGCTGCAGTTGTCGCTGAATACGGTTGCTGCTTGTGTTGGTGACGGTGACGGCGGCTTGCCTTGGGGTGCGCCACAACCGGCCGGAGCCTCCGTACGTCTCCTGAAGAAGATCCGTCGACAGCCTCGCTCCCCATGCTGACGGGTCTCCGTCGCGCCTTGGTGTCCATCACCACCGTTTCCGTGTCCGACGCGGCCAGTTGGTGCTGCTTGGCGACCAGGAAGTGCTGCTGCTGGCCCACGACGCTGCCCGGTCGGCAGATGCGGCACCAGGCGATGGCCTCGCGCGCCGAGAAGTTGGCGGCGCGCATGAGCCACGCGGCCATGTGCGTGCCCGTACGGCCGAGTCCCGCGGCGCAGTGCGCGGCGACGGCCCCGCCGACCGCCAGCTCGCGCTCGCATAGGCGCAGGAACTGGAACAAGATGGCGTCCGTCGGGATGCCGCCGTCCGGATACTCGAGCTCCACCTGGCATTTCGTTGAAGCGACTTATCAGATCGACTCATCATCACGTCATTGTGACTCACCAAGAGGAATAAGACGAGTCTCACGTGGCGGATCCCGGCGTGCAGAAAGGCGCGGCGGTCGTAGCTCGCGGGTTCGTTGAACCGCACGACGCACGTGATGCCGATGGAGCGCAGCGCCTTGGCGTACTCTGGGGCCAGCAAGGTCGCGGCGCTGGCGGTGTCGTCGTCGCTGCCGATCCGCTCGCGCTGCGGTTGCGGACCGCGGAAGGCAAGCAGCTTGCCGGGCGCGATCCACGTCATGTCGCCGTTCTCCAGGCGCGCCAGTCGCTCGAACTCGTCCACGTCGAACGTCTTGGGTCGCAGCAGCTGCGTTGCCATTGCCTGCGCTAGTCATTCGCGCGGCGGCGACCTGTTGTTAGTCACGCCCAGATTTTCTCGACCGGTTGACGACGCGACAGACCTTGTGCACCGCGCGCACGCAGTCAAGCAGCGTGAGGTGGAAGCTGCAGACACCCAGCGCAGCGTCCCGGAACCCGAACGGCGGAGCGAGGGACCGGAACGGTCGGACAGCCTCGCCAGGCGTCCGTCCGTGTGAGAGAACGAGGTACAGCGCTAGCAACGCCATCGTGTTGGCGCGCTTGTGTGGGTGGTCGCTCGTAAACACCACGACCACCGCCGTTGGACGCTCGTCCTTCGGGTCGCTGCTATCGCGAGCGTTGCTGCTGGCGCAGCGGACAAGACGCTCGTCAATGGCGCGCGCGAACCGCAGCGTCTGCGCGAGGTTGAGCGGCCCAAAGTCAGCGAAGAAGCGCGTGTACACGAGCTCCTCATCGAAACACACGAGCTCGTTCTCAGAGCCAATGGAGTCCTCATTGCCATCCGCTGATGACGTAGAGGACGGGAGCAGAGCGAACTCCAGACGGTGGGGAAGGAGACACACCCGGTCGGCCAGGAGCCGCTCCGTTCTCGCTGCGGAGCGACCCGAAAGCACCAACGGCGCCATATCCTCCTCCACGAACCAGACCACTCACCAACGCAACCAGCAGCTGCGGTGACCAGCAACCAGCAATCACTTCGAGAACGCTTCGGTCGCGCTGGTAATTATAGACTGGGCGTGTCGTCGCGGTGTCGACGCTCAAGATGGAGACGGCCAGCGACCACAAGCCTGGGTCTCGATACGGGAATTCACGCTCATGAGTCTCGGGAATCCTCCTCGCCGCCTCGAAACGATGGCAGTCGAACTGAGTCGACGCGAACGGGTCGCATCGTCGACCACTGCGTCGACGTTGTCGGCTTCAACGGAGATCAGGGACGCACTGCGTGATCTGCGAGCTGCTACTCACAGCCTGCGGGACCCGCAGCGCGTCCTGACGGCACTGGTGCGCATGACACCTGAGCGTTTGGCGTTCGTGCTTGATGGTACGAGTGACGTGTCAGTCGGAGCAACCATCCATGCGGTCGACGTGGCAGCGCTAGAGCACGTGGAGCTGCTGCAAAGCGTCGCATGTGAGTTTGCAGGCGATCAGGAGATTCAGTGCGTGCTTTGCGGCGTGCTGGTGAGCGCGAGCAGCTTGTCGCGTCGGTTCCAGCGCCAAGCTGGCCGGTTGGAGCTCTGGCGAGAGCTGATCTACCTGCGAAGGCTTCACCCGGCGTCGAACCGCGTCCTTGTGGTCTCCCTGCGTGCCACGACGGCGATCCTCCACGACTGCGACTTGAACACTAGGACGTTGCTGCTGTCTCCATCCCTGACGAACTCTCCGGGACCAGCAGTCTCCGCGGCGGAGGTGCTAGTGGAGGAACTATTGCAGCTCCTGTCCCGATTTGGCGCCCGCGGCGAGGCAACAATCGACAAAGCAGCTGGCCAACGCGCAGACGACCCGGAGATCGCGGTAGCGTCGGTGCAACTGCTTGGCGCACTGCTCTCCGGTCCATCGACTGGCGGCGGGGACCCACTGTCAGTGCTGTTGAGACGGTTCTCTTCACCGATCGTCTCTGCGCTGCTGTCGAACCTGCCGCTGTTTCGAGTAGCCGATAGGCTCCACGACAACGATCCAGTGCTGGTGTGGCTAGCTGCTGGGCGACAGCTGATGCGACTGCTGCCATCGTCCGACGCGCGCAGACTGCTCTTCCAACCGCAGTCGGTTTCTGGAGTTGGTGAGGCGTCGTCTCCGTGGTACGAGGCAATACTGGTCGACTGTCGAGAGCGCCTGGCGCGTCACGACGACTCCCGGTATCACCGCGTGCTGCTCGCGTACCTGGCGATCCTGACGCGCTTGTTTGCGCTGCCACACTCGCGCGATGACGAGGACTGCGAGTCGATCCTCACGATCATCCTGTCTCGCCATCTTCGCGTTGTCGACACCATCTGCACACTCGTGAGCGGGTATCATCGCCGCGTAAGCAGCAGCAACAGCGGCGGCGGCTTTGCCAGTCGCAGTGACGACGCAGTGGTGCTCCTCGAGCTCTTGAGACTTGTGCACATGTGGTGTGAGCGCGAATTCGGTGCCAAGTTGATGGCAAAGAGCCTGCCTGTCAACGAGACGCTCGCGCCGGTGCTTGCGGCCATTGTAGAGCGCTTGATCGTCCAGCAACACAGCCATGAGGATAGCTGCACTCGACACGTACTGGTGCGGGATCGTATACTGATAGCGCAGACGCAGCTAGCAGCGCTCTTGACCACCCAGAGGCTTGCTTCAACGGCTGGCGGTGGGCCCAAAGTACTGCAAACGACCTTGCAGCAGGCTGTAGCACCCTCACCGAGTGAGCAGCCTTGCTCTCCCTCTGTACTGCCGACTATCCGTCGATTGCGGCGACATTTATCATCGACTGATGGAGCGCGCGAGTCATTGATGGTCTCAACACCAGCGTTGGCAAGCGGAGTCTACCAAGCATTGGCGCTTCCAAGCGACGGATACGACGACGACTTGTCCTTGAGCGCGCTGCTCGACCGCGAGTTGGCCTGCACCATCGCGCTCTTCACGCCGTCAGCAGCGAACTTGGTCGGTCCGGTGTCCAAGTCGTCGACTGTCAAGGCAAGTCCATTCGTTCGTATCCAACGGAGGAAGCAGAGCCGCCACCATCTCAAGATGAGCACCGTTGCAATCTACAGCAGCCATGTTTGAGACGCACAGTCGTTGGCTGACACCGCTCCATATCCATATTCATTCTCCAACCGTCCATTCGCCTCAGCGTCTGGGCACAACCCGGATGCGCAAGTCCGAGTGCAGCGGGTCGTTGTAGCGGCGCGAGTGCACGAGCACCTCGCGCTCCGTCTGCCGGCGCAGCAGCGGCACGACGAGCGCCAGGAACCCGTCGCGCACTTCGGGAGTCAGTCGCGGCAGCTCAATGCCGAGCGGGAAGTCCTCCGGCAACGCGCCGCGCGTCATCGCCACGCGCGTGAGCCACAGGCGAAGGTAGTGCAGCTTCTTGACGTTGCCCGTCCACGTGTGCAGCAGGTACTGCACCTCGGGCGAGTCCAGGTCAAAGTGCGGCGTCGGGTGCCGCACCAGCTCCTCTCGCCAATCCAGATCTTTACCGGACGGGCCTCGCAGCTCTCGGTCCACGCCTACTCCGTCCTCTCCGTCCACCTCGACGTCCGAGGCTTTGACCGCGGCGGCGACCGCGTCCAAGTCGGCCGCGAGCCGGACCTCCTCGACGGCGTCGAGATACTTGTCGCGCAGAGAGGCCAGCTCCCGGTCCTTGTCTTGCAGCTCGCCGGCGAGCGCGCGGATCTCGCCCTCCTGCTCGCGGATGACGGCCATCTGCTGCTCCTGCTCGGTCACGCGGTCTCTCTGCGCGTCCGTCAGCCGGCTCTCGAGCTCCAGCACCAGCCGCCGCATCTCGGACGCCTTGTCGCCGTCCTTGTCACCGTCCTCGCTGTCCGTCCGCCGCTCGGCCAGCGCGAGGCGCAGCCGCTCGGCGTCCCGCAGCGCCGCCATGCGCTCCGCCTTGAGGTGGCAGATGGTCTCCTCGGCGTCCAGCAGCCGCGCCTCGAGCTGCGCGACGCGCTCCTCGGCGTTCTTGAGCTCCAGCGCCTTGGCCTCGTCGGCCGCCGGCGCTCGACCGCGGCGCCGCGCCTGGCTCGCTCTTGAGGCCAAAGCGTACGCGTCCTCCTCCTCCTCCTCCTCCTGCTCCTCCTCTTCCTGCGGGCCCAGCCGCGCGCCGGCCGCCGCTTTGGGGACGGCGGTGTCGGCCTTGTCCTCCTCGTCGCTCGGCTGCTGCTCCGCGCCGTCGGACGCCACCGCCGCGACGTCCGCCGCGCTCACGCCGAGCTGCTTGAGGAACCCGCGCAGCCGCGCGCTCTCCGCCCGCGCGCGCCGCAGGTCGCGCTGCATCTTGGGCACGTCCACCAGCAGCTCCGTCCCCGTCGTCATCGCTCTATCAGTTTTCTATACCGAAGGAGTCGGTAGTATGTAGAAGCTCACTCACCTTCCGCAAAACTGCCAGAAATCGAGTCAGGAATCCAGTGAGCCAATAAGATCACTCGGTGAAGTATTTTGACCAATCAAAAGTGGAAGAGTGGTGAGTACCGCATTCGCGTTGATGAGTGACTCACACCAATAAGATCGGCTACGTTCGTACGTTTATACACCGCACCCACCAAGTGCAACGAGTGCTGGCGCACCAGCAATGCGGATCGTGTCTATAGCAGCGTGCGCAGACCCGCGCTGCTGGCCGGGCGCATAGCTGCGCGTACAGTGAGGCACTGCTCTCTATCCTAGCGCTCGTCCATTCCCGGATTTGCGCCGCGGCCGCCAGCTAACTACAAGAGCCGAGCTGTCATGGCGTTCCCGCCCAAGGAGGAGACGCCGGCCGAGCTGGCCAAGCTGCTGTACGAGCCGATCAAGCCGGACCAGACGCCCAAGGACAGCGTCGAGTTCGACACGAGCACACCGCTGCGCAAGCGCTTCGAGGCCATGATCCTGCGCGTGCAGGACGAGATCTGCGCCGGCATTGAGGCCGTGGACGGCAAGAAGTTCCGCACGGACGCGTGGGAGCGCGATGGCCACGGCGGCGGCGGCCGCTCCCGCATCCTGCAGGTGAGCAAACTGACCCAGTGCGTCAATGTCTGTGCATGATGCAGTGGTCTCACTGGCGCGTCATCGCTTGTTCGGTGCAGGGCGGCAATGTGTTCGAGAAGGCTGGCGTCGGCGTCTCCATCATTCACGGCATGCTGCCGCCCGCCGCGGCCAAGCAGATGACGGAGCGCGGCACGCAGCTCAAGGACGGGGTCGAGCTCCCGTTCCAGGTGTGCGGCATCAGCCTCGTTATGCACCCGCGCAACCCGATGGCGCCGACGATCCACCTCAACTACCGCTTCTTCGAGGTCGACAGCGGCTTCGTGGACGAGAAGGGCGAGCCGAAGAAGATCGGCTGGTTCGGCGGTGGCGCCGACCTGACGCCCAGCTACCTGTTCGAGGAGGACGCGCGCCACTTCCACGCCGTGTACAAGACACAGCTGGACAAGCGCGACAAGGAGCTGTACCCCAAGATGAAGAAGGCGTGCGACGAGTACTTCTACATTGCCCACCGCCAGGAGCACCGCGGCATCGGCGGCTTCATCTACGACGACTGGACCGACGTGTGCGAGGAGACGTTCCAGATGATTCGCAACTGCGCCAACTCGATGCTCGACGCGTACGTGCCGATCCTCAAGCGCCGCATCGACATGCCATTCACGGAGGAGCAGAAGGAGTGGCAGCAGATCCGCCGCGGCCGCTACGTCGAGTTCAACGTCATGATCGACCGCGGCACCAAGTTCGGCCTGCTGACGCCTGGCTCCCGCGTCGAGTCGATCCTCATGTCGCTGCCGCTGACGGCGCGCTGGGAGTACATGCACTCGGTACGTGTCAACGCTGTGTGTGTGTGTGTGGTTGGAGATGTCTCCCTTTGCTGGAGCTCGCGGCTAATGGTTGTCTGTTGTGTGCTTGCGATGTGGGAGCAGCCTGAGAAGGGCTCGTGGGAGGACCGGACGCTCGAGGCGCTCAAGCACCCCGTTGACTGGCTGAGCACTGCATGAGCAGCTCTCAGTGGAGCGAGGAGGCTGCGGTAGGCGCGTGCACGGCGCGCGCGCGTGTATTTGAGTAGCAGTAGCGTGAGAACCCACTCGATTCATACACATGGCATTGATGGAGGTGCAACGCTCACAAGTCACAGGATTAAGACACTAATCCGAAAAAGTGACATTGCAAAGCGTTGACCAAGGCAGAACCAAGGGGACAAATCAAACAGGTGCCGAGCGCCTTTGAGGCAGCGACAACCAGCGACGCCGGCAGCGCCGCAACAATAATAGCGTACAGCTTGCGTCGAGTGCGCATGCAGGTACGACACGTGTGCAGACAGACACGCCATGATACGGCACGCGCCGCTGGAGTTTCCGTCCGGCCTTATAGTTTGTTTCGTGCGCGTACCTACTGTAATAAAGTGCTGCAACCATGCGGAAATCCGTAACTTTCGTTCGACCATGCGTAGGCGTGTCGACCTCCTCCTTCAACAACTGCCGTTTGTTACGTCTTCGCTATCAAACAGCCACGCTGTCGCCCACCCTACCGTTACGAACCACCTACCCGTTACAAGTTCCAACCTCCCCATCGGAGCTGTCCGCTGCAAAGACGTCGCTCACCGCCCAAGATCGCAACCTGCGGCAGTCGTCGATCTCCCTCGTCCCCCCGTCCTCCTCGATCCCCCAAGGACGATGCGCCACCTGCGATCGCTCGTGAAGCCCGCGTCTCGCGCCTGGATGGCGGCGGCCGCGGTGCCGGCGGCGCTGGGCGCGTCGCTGCTGGCGCAGGAGCAGCAGAAGCAGCGCGCGAGCGAGTGCAAGGCCGTGGGCACGGGCAAGCTGATCCCTGCGGAGCAGTTCCTGCTGGCGCCGCTGTCGGCGGACAAGACGCCCAAGGACAGCGTCGAGTTCGACACGGGCGCGCCCTTGACCAAGCGCATGGAGGCCATGATCCTGCGCGTGCAGGACGAGATCTGCGCCGGCATCGAGGCCGTGGACGGAAAGAAGTTCCGCACGGACACGTGGGAGCGCGAGGGCCACGGCGGCGGCGGCCGCACGCGCATCCTGCAGGAGGGCAACGTGTTCGAGAAGGCGGGCGTGGGCGTGTCGATCATCCACGGCGTGCTGCCGCCGGCCGCCGTCAAGCAGATGACGGCGCGAGGCAAGGACCTCAAGGAGGGCGAGGCGCTGCCGTTCTACGCGTGCGGCATCAGCCTCGTCATGCACCCGCACAACCCGATGGCGCCGACGATCCACCTCAACTACCGCTACTTCGAGGTCGAGACGGGCTACCTGGACGAGAAGGGCGAGCCGAAGAAGATCGGCTGGTTCGGCGGTGGCGCCGACCTGACGCCCAGCTACCTGTTCGAGGAGGACGCGCGCCACTTCCACGCCGTGTACAAGACACAGCTGGACAAGCGCGACCCGGCGTTCTACCCCAAGATGAAGAAGGCGTGCGACGAGTACTTCTACATCACGCACCGCCAGGAGGGCCGCGGCATCGGCGGCTTCTTCTACGACGACCTCGTCGACACGTCCGAGGAGACGTTCCAGATGGTGCGCAACTGCGCCAACTCGATGCTCGACGCGTACGTGCCGATCCTCAAGCGCCGCATCGACATGCCGTTCACCAAGGCGCAGAAGGAGTGGCAGCAGATCCGCCGCGGCCGCTACGTCGAGTTCAACGTCATGATCGACCGCGGCACCAAGTTCGGCCTGCTGACGCCTGGCTCCCGCATCGAGTCGATCCTCATGTCGCTGCCGCTGACGGCGCGCTGGGAGTACATGCACTCGGTACGTGCCAATGTTGCGTTGCGTTGGAGGCTTGGTACTTGCTGTAGTAGACTGTTGGGACTGACGCTGTCGGTGTGAGAGCAGCCAGTGAAGGGCTCGTGGGAGGACAAGACGCTCGAGGTGCTCAAGAACCCGGTCGACTGGATGGACGTGCAGGAGATCGACCTCGGCAGCCTCAGCACCTCGGAGCTCATTAAGGAGATCGCGCGGCGGAGCAGCGACTAGTAAGCGCGTGCTAAGGTCACAGACGTTTTCCATTCGACCGAGACTCTTTGTCCGAGAAGGAGAGCTGTGATCCCTTGACAGAGAGAGAGAAGGCAAGAAACACCATGCAAGCGTATTCATGCGTGCTGTCTACTACGTAGAGTTCTACTGTCAATCGACTCGCTCGAACGAGTCCGCCGCGTGTCTAGTACTCGTACTCGCACTCGAGCAGCGGGTCGCCCTTGGCGTCCGTCTGCTTGGTCTTGGCGCCGAACTTGATGCGCACGGGCGTCTTCTCGACGGCGGCGATGCGCGCGGCCTCGGCCACGACCGTCGCCATGCGCGACGCGTTCCAGTGCACGCGCGGCGCCTTCTCCGTGCCGTCCGTGACGTTCACGAAGCTGTCGAGCTCGCGCGCGTACGCGTCGCGGAAGCGCTCGGGGAACGAGTGGGACAGCACGTCGGTCGAGATGCCCGCGTCCGTCGCCGTGACGAGCGACGTGCGGCGCGGATTGTCCACCTGGAGCATGCCGCGCTCGCCCGAGACCTCGACGCGCTGGTCGTAGCCGTACGCGGCGCTGCGGCTCAGGTCCATGGTGCACACGACGCCCGTGGTCGGGAACTCGAGCCAGACGCTGGCTTTGTCCATGACGCCGACCGCGCGCAGCTCGGGCGACAGGCTCGAGCCGAACGCGTACACCTTGCTCGGGTATTCGCCCACGACGTCGCACACGTAGTCAATGTCGTGCACCGCGAGGTCGTGGAACGGGTCGCCGCCCGTCTTGAGGAACTCGATCGGCGGGCACGGGTGGTCGCGGAAGACCGTGTGGATGGACTGGAGCTTGCCGAGCGCCTTCCGGTCCACCACGGCCGCGCGCAGCGCCTGGTAGCTCGGGTCGAAGCGCCGCTGGAAGGAGCAGAAGAGGTGCACGTCGCGCCGGCGGCAGCCGTCGTAGGCCGCGTCGATCTCCGCGAGCGACCCGCCCACGGGTTTCTCGATGCCGATGGCCTTGAGCGACGCGCCGGCGTGCTCGAGGCAGTCGTCCACGAGCTGCAGGTGCGTCGGCGTCGGCGTCGCGATCCACACGCCGTCGATCTTGGCGCCCGAGCCGGCCGCGGCTGCCACCGAGTCGAACACGGCCGTGTTGAACTGCGCCTCGAGCTCGCGCCGCTGGTCGGCGCCCAGCGCCGAGTCGACGATCGCCGCGATGCGCACGCGCGGGTGGTTGAGCATGTCGGCGAGCCGGATGCGGCCCATGCGGCCCGTGCCCACGAGCGCCAGGTTGAGCCGCTCAGGGGCCGAAGAGGTCGACAGAGCGGCGGCGCGAGCCAGCTGCGGCAGCGGGGACGCGCACGCGCGGGCGGAGAAGCGGCGGGCGAGCATCGTGGAGGAGCCGGCGAGTCGGGGAATGGGGCCGACCGAGCGGCGCGATCGATCCAAGTGACGGACGCAATGAGCTATTATCGCTGGTCGAGAATCATGACCGATCTCGCTTTATGGAGGGGTGAAAAACCGGTATCATACCGGTCTGGTCGGTCTGCAATAACGTGACCGCCCGTCCATTTTGGACGAAGATCACTAGTTTAGTATGGGTGCCACCCGTCCTCGAGGTGGACACATTGTGTTTGGCAAAGTCGAAGTTCAATCACGAGTCAACGGTCAACGTGGGGGCAGAGTGTGGACAGGTGAGCACCGGCACTGCTCTGTGCGTGCCGGTCGACGCTATCGACTGAAGTGCGTTGTACTGTATGCACGCGCCGAGTTCGGTGTCGGTTGCTTGGAGCGGGGTGTACCTAAGCCCAGCGAAATCACGCGTGAGTGAATGCACTTGCCGCGGATTTGCAGGCACGAGCGTGAGGTTACGCATGCGTGGGAGGGGCGGGCGGTGCTCTGCGCTGTTTGACAGCCAGCAGGTCAGGAGCACACACACACAGGCACACACACACACGTGGTCGGTGGATGAGCACGATCACGATAATGTAGGATGGCTGGAGCAGCTCCGCTCACACGTCGCACGTTTACTACCGGTATAAAATAATGCACGTCGGTACTTCCGATATCTAAATACCGGTAATTATGGATTCGTCGAGGGATTAATCATCTATCGTAACAGCAACCTGTTATTAACCACGTAACCTTTAGTTTTCGTAACGTACCCCATGTTTACCCAGTTATCCATCCATCGCCACCACCACCATTCCCATTCCCATGATGCTTCGGCGCAGCGTGAGTGGCTCGCGCGCGGCGGCCTCGTGCGGCCCATGGGCGCCGGGCGGGCGCGTCTTTTGGCTGCGCAACGCAGCGCGTGGGTTCGCGGCTGCGGCCGAGCCGAACAACGCCGGCGGGGGCGTCCCGGGGGACTTTGTGTGCCACCTCAAGGGCGCCGGGGTGACCATCCCGGGCGGCAAGAAGCTGTTCGAGAACGTGAGCCTCGGGTTCCTGCGC
The DNA here is from genome assembly GCA_023338025.1 of Phytopythium oedochilum. Taxonomy (NCBI): domain Eukaryota; phylum Oomycota; class Peronosporomycetes; order Pythiales; family Pythiaceae; genus Phytopythium; species Phytopythium oedochilum. The sequence goes on along the minus strand of JAADXX010000308.1, from coordinate 13,892 downwards.
GGCGCCAAGATCGGCGTGCTGGGCCCGAACGGCAGCGGCAAGTCGACGCTGCTCAAGGTGGTGGCGGGCGAGCGCGGGGACTTTGACGGCGAGCGCTGGGTCAAGCCGGGCGTCAAGGTGGGCTACCTGCCGCAGGAGCCCGTGCTGGACCCGGCCAAGACGGTGCTCGAGAACATAATGGACGGCCTGCGCGAGAGCCAGGAGCTGCTCTCGCGCTTCGACGACGTGTCGATGGCCATGGGCGAGCCGGACGCCGACTTCGACGCGCTGCTCGAGGAGCAGGCCGAGCTGCAGGACAAGATCGAGCAGCTCGGCTGCTGGGACCTGGGCCACAAGGTCGAGAAGGCCATGGCCGCGCTGCGCGTGCCGCCCGGAGACGCGGACGTGACGGTGCTGTCTGGCGGCGAGCGCCGCCGCGTGGCGCTGTGCCGGCTGCTGCTCGAGCAGCCGGACATGCTGCTGCTGGACGAGCCGACGAACCACCTGGACGCCGAGTCGGTCGCGTGGCTCGAGCAGTTCCTCATGGCGTACCGCGGCACGGTGCTGTCGATCACGCACGACCGCTACTTCCTCGACAACGTCGCTGGCTGGGTGCTCGAGCTCGACCGCGGCGAGACGTACGCGTACGAGGGCAACTACTCCAAGTGGCTGCAGCAGCGGCGCGCGCGCCTCAACATGCAGCGCAAGTCTGATGCGATCCGCGCCAAGCAGATCTCGAGCGAGATCGAGTGGTCGCGTTCGCACACGGGTAGCAAGAAGGCCAGCAAGGCACGCCTCAAGAAGCTCGCCGAGCTCGAGCAGTCGGGCGTGCGCGCGTCCTCGCGCGTCGAGGACGGCCAGATCGCCATCCCGGCCGGCCCGCGCCTCGGAGACAAGGTGGTCGCCGTCAAGAACCTGTCCAAGACGCTCGAGGACGGCCGAGTGCTGTTCAAAGACCTGTCGTTCGAGGTGCCGCCGCACGCGATCGTGGGCATCGTGGGCGGCAACGGGACCGGCAAGAGCACGCTGTTCAAGATCATCGCTGGCCAGGAAGAGCCCGACGCGGGCACGGTCGAGCTCGGCAAGACGGTGAGTCTGGGCTTTGTGAGCCAGTCCCGCGAGGAGCTGCAGTCGCGGCGCACCGTGTACGAGGAGATCTCGGGCGACAATGAGTTCGTCGAAGTCGGCGGCGACCGGATCAACACGCGCGCGTACATTGCGAGCTTCAACCTGCGCGGCCCGATGCAGGAGAAGCGGGTGGCGAGTCTCAGCGGCGGCGAGCGCAACCGCGTGCACCTGGCCAAGATGCTGCTGGGCGGCCACAACGTGCTCATGCTGGACGAGCCGACGAACGACCTGGACGTGGACACGCTGCGGTCGCTCGAGGCGGCGCTCGCCGACTTCAACGGCGTGTCGATGGTCATCTCGCACGACCGGTGGTTCCTGGACCGCATCTGCACGCACATCCTCGCGTACGAGGACGAGGGCCGAGTCGCGTTCTTCGACGGCAACTACTCGGAGTACGAGAAGGACCGGAAGAAGGCCGAGAGGCAGTGAGAGCGGGCCAGGCGGAGCGTTACTCGTAGAGTAGAGCGGTAGGTTGTAGGCTGCAGGCGAGGCAAAAGGGAGAAGGACGCTGTTCTAATTCACCAAGCGTGCAATCGTTGTTGCTACAGTGAACAACTTGCTCCAGTTGCAGTGCGTCGTCTGGACGCAAAGATCGGTTCAACATGCGACGTGTGTCGTTCTTGTTCTCTTTTTTTTTTCAAAATTTGAGTCACAATAAGACCTCGAGCGGACGCGAATCAAAAATTTCAGCTCTACTATACTCAAATATCAGTGCTATTTTATATTTTATCTTGTTTTCAGCATACGTGCACTTTATTGAAATATATGTGTAGCCACTGCAACACGTGCCGGAAGCAATACACCTCACTGGCCCGACGTCGATCGACGCTCGTGTGCGAGGAAATAAATCAACCACCGGCGGAGGAGGAGCCGCCGCGCCTGTGTGTCTGTCCGCTCGAATCGACCAGTTCGCGGCGAGACTTTCGTTCGCGGGGTCGCGGCGTGCCATCTATAGATCATGACGACGTCCTTATCGCCGAGTGAGCAGACCCTCTGCTGTCAAGACCAACGGTCTCCAATGCTGCCCGATCGGTCCAGCTAACATGGTTCCGGTCAGCGAGCTGGTCGGTGCGCGCGATCGGGCGACGCGAGTTGAGTTGATATATCATGGAAGAGATCAGGCCCGCCGTCCGGTATCTTTAGCCGCTTGATCAACGGAGACTTCGCGGACTTGAGCAGGCGATGGGAAGGGGGAGGCTGCGCATCTCTTCGTAAGACCAGCGCGAGCGGTGGCGTGCCTTTCGGCCGGGCGACGCAGGAATCCACCGGCAGCCTTCCGTCCGCCCAGTCCGCCCCTGCCTGCTCTGCAACGCTGCGGTGCGCATCAACGCGTCGTCAAATGGGGAAAATGCGGCGAGCCAACGCACGAATTAGCCTGCTCGTGGACCGGGTTTAGATTTTGCTCCAACGTGTAGCTGATGCGTAGCCCAACGGACTTGTTGGTTCCAAATACTCAGCAATAGTTCAGTGGTGAGTGAGGTTGTACGCAGCCGTATAGACAGACACCAGGAACTGGGCCACGCCAAAATTGGACAGCATACACGCAGCTCGCAGTCCTGGGCTCGCTCGACCTGGCATCGCTGCCCAGTGTCCCTCGAGAGTCCTCCGCCGTGTCATCGCAGTCGCGCTCCGATCTTCTTGGTGTGTTAGCTGCCCTCCATCGTAAAAATAAGCCCTCGTTGGCGCTAAAAATGTCTGTGCGATAAGTCGGCGATGCGAGAACCAACGCCCGAGGATGCGCCGCGTTCTGGCCAGTGGCGGCGCCTTCTTCTTCTCGCCAGGTCGCCTCGTTTTCCCATGCTCTCGGGCGTTTTACGACGGTATAAAAAGCTGCTGCTGGCGCTGCACTCTTGGAGTTCGTTGGCGGTTATCGCGTGGCTGCATGCACACGTCGCGCGGTTGTCTGCCGCCGGTGTTACGAGCTCTCTTCTCTGTCCAGAGGCCAAGAAAAGCCCAATAGGTTTCGTTCACTGAGCCTCTCGGACTCGACCGAGGCGATCAATCCGCTCGCCCCTCCCTCCTCGGATCGTACTATATTCGTGTGCGAACTCGCTGCGCGTACACTCGAGGCGTCAAGAAACGACCCTCGCGGCCTCTCCTGCAGCCTTCGTCACTCGACAAAAACAGCTCTGGCACCGACGTCTCGAGCCTGGAGCTTCCCTCCGACAGTCCCCACTCGACCCGCGCGCGCAGCCTCCTACTCTCCACCTCCCAACGCCGTCGAGACTCGGCCCCAGCTCCCAGCATGCTGACGACGAGCGAGATGCATCGGTGCGGCGACGCCGTGTCCATCGAGGTCGCGGCCTTCGCCAAGCTGCTGCAGGCCAACCGCCACGGTGCGTCCGGTCTTCGTGTGCATCCTGTACACAGATGCATCTCCATGTGTGCGTGCGTGTACTATTTGCGTGACGACGAGCCCGCAGCACCAGGGCGGTGTCGATTCGTGATGACCCACCCCAATGACGGTGTGTGCATAGCGCCGGCTGGCGCGACCGGGCAGGTGCAAAGGGGCCGGCCATTTACATAGTGTTTGCATATCATATCTCACACACTGGGTGTTGATATGCTGTATACCCACGTGTGTTGCTGGCCCCGAGCTCAGCCCGGTTGCCATCGTCGAGCAGCTCTTGACGGAACCCACTTTGGGTCGCCTTCTCTGCACTCCACAGTGGCATGGGCAGATCGCCGCTTGCGCTCGCTCCGTCTCCGTGCATCATACTGTATGCATACATGCCCGGTTGGTCGCTCTCTTTGACACTCGGACTGACATTTTCTGCTTTGCGGCGGCGGCTCTCCTCACGCTGGGTGGCAGTGACGACTAGCAGCAGCAGCAGTGACTACTCCATCTTCATGGGCACCCACAAGCGCCCGGCCAGCGCGGCCGGCTCTCCCGCTCCTCCGCGAGCGTCTAAGGCGGCCGGCAAGGTGGCCAAGGGCGGCTCCTCCCGCTCCAGCTCGCGCAGGTGCGGCTTCCCCGAGTGCGGCAAGACGGCCAAGCCCGGAGGCTTCTGCATCTCGCACGGCGGCGGCAAGAAGTGCGCCGTGGACGGGTGCACCACGAGCGTCGTGAGTCGCGGCTTCTGCGTCGCGCACGGCGGCGGCAAGCGCTGCCAGCACCCGGACTGCGCCAAGAGCGCGCAGACCGGCGGCTTCTGCTGGATCCACGGCGGCGGCAAGAAGTGCGGCTTCGAGGGCTGCACCAAGCGCGCGCAGAGCGGCGGCGCGTGCATCTCGCACGGCGGCGGCAAGCGCTGCCGCATCGACGGCTGCAACAAGGTCGTGCAGTACGAGGGGCTGTGCGTGAGCCACGGCGGGTACCGGCGGTGCCTGTCCATCAACTGCACCCGCAAGGCGCTCGCCAACAGCTACTGCCAGCTCCACGGCGGCAACTCGCACTGTGTGGTGGCCAACTGCGGCAAGAAGGCTGTTCGGGGCGGCACATGCGGCGAGCACAAGCTCATAGCCGCCCGCTCCGCTCAGCGACAGTACCAACAGCAGCAGCAACAACAACAGCAGCAACAGCAGACCAGGACAGCTTTTCGACAGCACCAGTCCAGTGACGAGGAGGACGCGGCCGCCGCAATGCCGGTGGACGTCCAAGTGGCAAGAGAAGACAACAAGCGACGCCACCTCTCACCAACTGTGACGGCGCAGCAGAAGACACCCGAGCTCCGCGCCGCCGCGGACGCCTTCCTCGCCGCCGCGGCCGGCCAGCGACCGCACCTCTCATCTTCCCCTCTGACACTCCGAGGCTCCGGCGACGAGCTACGGTCGTCGCCGTTGACTCTCAAGCGCGAGGCCGTCTTGTCGCCGGGCATGGTGCCTCCGATCCGTGACTCGTTCGCCGCGACAGCCACGACAATCAGCCCGACGGTCTCACTCCAAAGCCGCTTTTCGCTGTACGCCCAAGTTTCGACCGACCCGGACGCGCGGGCGTTCACTTTGGCGGCCAGCTCAACCACGACGTCGACAGCGATGGCGACACTGACTCAGCTAAAGCCTGGCCTGCTGCCCGGCATCGAGTCGCTGCAGCACGGACTCCGTAGCCGGCTCTACTCGTCGCCGGCGGCGCTGCCGTCGCACAACCCACGGGGGTCTAGGAACTCGTCGCCGTTCCAGGAGCAGCAGTCGCTCTCGCCGCCGACGCTCGCCGCCGTCGGCTCGGACGGACACCTACGATGCACCGTGGGGAGCTGCAGCCGCTTCGCCAAGCGCTGTGGCCTGTGCCTGCTCCACGGCGTGACCAGCGAGTCGGATTGATCGCGCATAGGATTGGCCAGGTCTTAGAACTTCATGTAAAGCAGCATCAACAACAACCGTCACAATAAAGTACGTACAAGCGAGGGAGACCGAGCATACCTGTTTTTTCAGTCCGGTGTACCCAGTATCAGTCGTTGCCGTCTGAAGCTGCGCGTCCGTCTCCTAGGGGAGTCTTGCTTGCCAACGGCGACAGCACAGATTTATACGCGTGATTGCAGAGACTCGGAACAATACGACGACTATGAAGTACAGTAGTATAGTACTGTAAACTGCTGGACGAAGCGGTTCCGACAGAAGTTGAAGAGTTCTAGAGTAAACGGGAAAATTTTCTGTTTACTCTTCAACTTTGGTATTATACATGCGCCGATCACACCGACGGAAGACACCGCCGGCGCCTACGTTATAAGAGTCGTCTCGCGACCCACCTTCAGCGGCGACTGCTAGTTTCCAACGATCCAGCCACTCCTCACGGCGACTCGCGCAAGACATCACCACACAGCTATTTATAATAGCGACCGGAGTGTGATCGTTATCAAAAACGTTGGTTCATACAGTATAATATAAATGAGGTGAGGGTCAGTTGGGTTTCTGGACGGCAGTGTAACAAGGTAAATTGTGTCCCGACCATCTCAACGATCAGATCGTTGTTTGAAACCTTCATCATTTGGGATTAGAACTTCTAGGAAGAATTAATCCCACACCTGAGAGTAGCGACGGATATCATTGCCTTTACTCTATACCTTCGCACCTCCCGTACGACTCTTTTCAAGAAAAAAGAGTGCATTGTGCTTTATTGACTGTCGACTTTATCGTAAAGCGCAAATTTCGATGCGGAAATTTGCATCCACTCGCATCCACTTGCATCCACTTGCATCCACTTGCATCCACTTGCGTCGATGAACCAACCGTCTTTTCGGGGAGACGACAATGGATGCATTGACCAGTGGCTACACACGCAAGTGTACCTATTGGCCGCACCTACGTACCCTGGACTCGTCTATTGCATGCATCCATCCATCCAATGACTACACCGCTCTCTCTCTCTTCATCCTGCGCGCCTACTACTCCTCCTTCGGCACCTGGATGTGGTACTCTTCCAGCTGGTCAGGCAGCACGGGTCCCGGAGCGCCGGTCATGAGCTCCTTGCCCGTCGCCGACTTGGGGAACGCGATCACGTCGCGCAGGCTCGGGGCGCCGCAAAGGATGGCCACGAGCCGGTCCAAGCCGAGCGCAATGCCTCCGTGCGGAGGCGCGCCGTGGCGAAGCGCCTGCAGCAGGTGCTCGAAGCTCTGGCGCTGCACCTCCGGCAGGTCCAGCACGTCCTCGAACACGCGCTGCTGCAGCTCCGGCGAGTGGATACGGATGGACCCGCCGCCGAGCTCCCAGCCGTTGCACACAATGTCGTAGTGCTGCGCCGTGAGCCGCAGCAGCTTGTCGACGCTCTCCGGGCTGCGCAGCAGCTCCTTCTTGCCGCCCGCGGTCGCCAGGAGCTCGCGGAGCACCACGGCGTCCGCCTCCGTCGGCGCCGTGAACGGGTGGTGCGTCGCCGACAGCTCGGCGCAGTCGGCGTCCTCGTGGTGCACGACCGGTCCGTCGTCGTCCTCCTCGCTGCGCTCAAACATGGGGAAGTTGATGACCCAGAGGTGGTGGAAGTTGGTCGGCGACAGCTCCTCCTGCAGGAACCCCTTGGCCAGCAGCAGCTGCGACGCGTGCGTGCGCGTGCGTCCGAGCACCGCGGACGCAGCGTTGTAGTCGCCGGCAGCGAAGACGATGACGTCGCCCTCCTCGGCGTCGAGCGTCGCCGTCAGCTCGCTCAGCTCGGCAGGCGCCAGCGTCTTGAGGAACGACGCACCCTTCCACTCGCTGTTGGCACCAACCTTGGCCACGTACACTGACGTCGGCAGCTTGGTCGTCTCGCCAGACGGGACCTGGCGCTTGACGAACGCCTCGAGCTGCTCCATGTCCTTCCGCGAGAAGCCATCGACGCCCAACGCCTTGATGTTAACGGCGCGGATCGCTCCCTGCTTGCTGTTGCCGCAAAGAAACTTGTCGGTGCTGTTGCTCGTGGCCGCTGCGCTCTGAAACGCTGGGAACGTCGAGCTGCGCAGGGCCCGGTGCACGTCCTTGAGCTCAAGTCCGTAGCGCGTGTCGGGCTTGTCGACGCCGTAGCGGTGCATGGCCTCGTCAAAGTCCATGCGCGGGAAGCTGCGGCCAGCGGGTAGCTCGTGGCCAGCGGACTCCCAAATGTGCTTGACGAGCCGCTCCATGAGCTCCATGACGTCCTCGCGCGTGACGAACGACATCTCGAGGTCAATCTGCGTGAACTCGGGCTGTCTGTCCGCGCGGCCGCCTTCGTCGCGGTAGCAGCGCGCGAGCTGGAAGTACCGGTCGAGGCCGCCGACCATCAGCAGCTGCTTGTACTGCTGCGGGCTCTGCGTGAGCGCGTAGAACTGCCCGCGCGTGCGCGTGGGCACGAGGAACTCGCGCGCACCTTCCGGCGTGCTCTTGAACAGCGTGGGCGTCTCAATCTCGAGAAACCCCTCGCCGCTCAGAAAGTTGCGCGTCGCGAGCGACACCGTCGAGCGCAGCTCGAGGTTGCGCTGGAGCGCCGGGCGGCGCAGGTCTAGGTACCGATGGCGCAGGCGCGTCTCCTCGCTCGCGAGCGCGTCGCCGGCCTCGGCCGCAGCGCCGACTTGGATGGGCAGCGTCGGCGCGCACGCGTTCAGCACCTCGATGCGCTCGACGAGCACCTCGACGTCGCCCGTGGCCATGCCGGCGTTGCGCATCTTCTCCGGGCGTGCGCGCACGGTGCCGGCCACGCGGACGACCGACTCGGCGCGCAGCCGCGACACGACGCCCTCTGCAAAGCGCCAAGAGCACCGCGTCATTCAGATCGTCTCCTTCTTCTTCGATTGGCTAAGGATCGGCCGAGCAAGTTGCGCGGGTCGACGACGACCGACGTACGCTGCGACTCGAGCAGCGCCCTGTCGAGCACGAGCTGCGTGACGCCGTGGCGGTCGCGCAGAGAGAGGAAGCTGATGGGTCCGAACGGCCGCAGCGCGTCCACCCAGCCGCTCAGCACGACGCTCGCGCCCGCGTGCTGCTCGGCGCGCAGCTCGCCGCACGTGTGCGACCGGAACGAGCTGCTCCAGCGGAGACGCGCGCCGGCCACCCGCGTCGCCCGCGCGAGGCTGGCAATTCACATAGAACGAGGCCAGAGCGTGTGTACAGCGTTAGCAGGCGGCGGTGGTTGGAACCCCAGCAGGCAGCAGCAAGCAGCGCGAGACGCACCGGCGCATGGACAGCATTATGGTCTTCGCTTCGCCTGTTGGATGTGTGCGATTGACAAGCAATGAATGCATCGCAGGCGTAGCCGCTCGTAAAAACGAATAGATATCGTGTATTTACGTGTTTTATCCATCAATATAGCAGTAGTAGTACGTAGTAAAATGTATTAAACTGGTATTTTATCGGTTATTCACCGGTACATATACTGGTATCTCGATGATGTAGCCACTCGAGACTGTTGGCGCGGCGCCATTGTCCCAGTCGAGATGGCGGCGCTCGGCGTGTTCCTGGCGACGGCGGGCGGCGTCCTGGCGACGGTGCGCAGCGACTCGCTGCTGGTGGCGTCGCTGCGTCCCGAAGGACCCGGTGAGGCGCTGGGGTTCCTGCGCTTCGAGCTGCTGGCGGAGCCCGAGGCGCTGGCGGTGGCCGCGGACGATGGCGACGACGGCAAGGACGCCGCGGCGGACGACGCGCAGGTGCTCGCAGGCAGCAAGCGCATCACGGCGTTCGAGTTCTTCCAGCCGCAGGAGGGCGGCGCGTTCGCCGTGCTGCTGCTGGTGAACGAGCGCCAGCTCGTGCACTACGAGCTTGACCTCGCGGCCAAGCGTCTGCTCTACCGCTCGTCCAGGTAAGAGGACGACCCCCTTGCTGCTCTATCGTCCGCCTCTTGGCTGATCCAGAGCCTCGGCCCTCGGTTCTACAGGTCGATCCCGCGCAACGCCAACGGCTTGACGCTCGCGCGCGTGCGCGTGGGCGAGCGCGACCAGCACGCGGTGCTGGTGAGCGAGAAGACGGGCGAGGCGGTCGCCATGCCGTTCCCGGACATCGCGGGCGGGCTCAAGACGCTGCTGAGTCACACGACGTCCATGATCACGCACATGGCGCTCACGCGCGACTCGCAGCTGCTCGTCACGGCCGACCGCGACGAGAAGGTGCGCGTCTCGCGGTTCCCGCAGACCGCCATCGTCGAGAGCTACTGCCTCGGCCACAAGGCCAGCGTCACGCGCGTGGCCTGCGTGCGCGTCCAGCCGTCCGCCGCGGACCTGCTCGTGACGACGTCGCTCGACAACACCCTCAAGCTCTGGCGCGTCGACTCGGGCGAGCAGCTCGACTCGGTCGCGCTCCTTTCGGACGACGAGCTCGCCAGCGACGACAAGAGCCTGCTGACCGTGTCGCTGGCCGCCTCGCCCGCTGCCAACATCGCCGCGGTGCTCGTCAACAACCGCACGTTCCGCGTGCTCGAGGTGGCCGCGAAGGACGGGGCGTACTTGCTCAAGCCGCTCGAGGTGCGCTCGGAGGACGTGGCTGCCGTCACGACTGGCGGGCCGTGCGAGGTGACGTTCGCAGAGGACGGGAAGCTCGTCATGGCGTTCAAGAAGGCGCCATACGCGCAGGTGTTTGACATGCAGCTGGTCGATGGCGAGCTTCACATCACGCCAGCCATCCCGTCGGATAGCTCGAGCTACACCGAGCTCCGCCAGGCCGCCTCCAGCATCGGTACGCCCCATCCGTCGGTCCCTGTTTCGTTGTGTCATGCTTACCGTTGGTTGGTTGTCATGCTGTATCACTCTATCAGAGCTCATCAGCGCCGAGGACGAGATCCTGGATGAACTGGAGGACGGGCTCAAGAAGAAGAAGGTCCGAACGGACTGGAAGGCCAAGGTGCTCGGCGGTGGCAACAACTAGACAGCTCCCATCGACAGAGGCGGAGGATTCCAAGTCGCCGCTTCCTTCCGCGCGCTAGAAATGACTTGCGTTCACGCTCTACTGCAGCGCCAAATGGCAGTACTCGCTTGTGATCTCGCCCAGGACGCGGCCCAACTGCGTTTCCAGGCGCGCCAGCTCTTCGTCAAGGGCTTCTGGTGTTCTCGCACTGCCTTTGGACCGAAGATGCCGAGTCCGTGGGGGGCCATGCCGTGGCTTCAGCAGGAACAGCTTCTGCGGGTCCAACAGCTCGGCGCGCCGAATCTGCTGCATGACGGCGTCGAACTTCGCCTCCATCTGCTCGACGCGCGAGCGCGAGTTCTTCACCTGCTGCTTCCACTTCTGCCACTCGCTCTTGAAGCTCTGCGTGAGCTGCCGGTACGCCTCCGCTTGGAGCAGCGTGTCCACGGTTTGCTTGCACTCCTCGAGCTTTGGGTCCAGGGTGCCCTCACTGACGGCGGCGGCATCACTGCTGCTAGTCGAGAGATCAGCCACGACCCCGTTGACCCATTTGTAGAACAGCATCTCGTCGTCCAGCACCTGGAGACTATCCGCGAAGACAATGTCGACGGGTTAGATGTACACACAAAGCGAGGCCGTCGCTCTGAGCAGCATCGCGGTGCTTGCCTACCTGCACGCCACAGTACGGAGCTGCGTGTCCAGCTGCGCCTTCGGCTGCGCTAGTAGCTGCAGGATCGACGCCGGGAGGAGTTCGTCGGTGTCCGACCGTTCTCCACCGCCGTTAGTCGGGCTCGCTGTCATGGACTTGCTCTGCAGACCCTCGAGGCGCGTCAAGAGACGCTGGTGACAGCGATGGAACGCTAGCAACTCGCCCACACTGTGCTGTAGCCGTCCGTACTCCACGTGAAGCTGATGAATCTGGTCCTCGAACGCGCCTGCCTCTGCTTGATTGGCGGCTGCAAGACGATCGGATAGACCCCGAGTCGCCTCTGTCACGGCGTCCGCGACCAACTGGTCATCCAGCACCACATCCTACACGTGCGAGACGACAACCGCCTGTTAGTCCGCTCAAACTGTCACGCTTGGTTGATCCACGTACGTTTGGGAACGGCGGCAGCAGTATACTTGTCATGCCAAGGTATTGCTGAGGATCAAAGGAGAGACGCCAGGTCAGTGGATTGCAATTCGATGAATGCGACTCTGAGCTTGGCGAACCTTGACGATAGCGTGGTGCTGCCGCTCAATGAGCTTGGAGTGCGCCACGAGCCACGCGAATGCGAGCAGTAGCTCTTGGCCAGACGGATCGAAGTGCGTGGCGTAGAACGCGCGGCTCAGGAAGCCCCAGTCGTGCAAGTACCACCGCACGATCTCCACCCGGACGCCTGCAGACCCCATATAATCTCAGCGCTCAAGCCACTAACCGCCACGCTGGACATGCCACTGCTCTGGTGCCAGAACGACAGCGAACAGCGAGCGTACGGTGCTGTTCGGGATCCCTCAGCGCGTCTTCCAGCTCCTGGCCCGAGTTGAGGCGCGCCATCTCATCGAAGTCGACGTCGAAGTCTGCTACTACGAGCGTCACGACATCATGCAGCAGCTTCCACAGCTCCCAACACTCGCGCTACCGCCGCAACAGCACTGCGCATCAGCTCCACACCTTCATGCCGGGCTCCTAGACACTAGTTGAAAGGTCCCACCGACTTGCGAGATGCTGTTGCGCTTGGCCTTGCGCAGTAGGTCCACCGACACGTAGCGCACGCCCACAGACTCGAGCGCCACGCGGATCAGCTGCACAAAGCGAGGAGCAGCGGCCACAGGCGACGCGGAGGAGCGCGACGCCGCAGCGGCCGCCGGAGCTCGCGATCCAGGAGCTCGTCGAGCCCTGCGCATGCTCGTCTGTCAGTGATCTTCTTGCTCGAAGATTGGAGAAATGGAGCTATTCGATTGGTGGAAAATAAACAAAAACCGGTATTTAAAAAAATACCGCTATTTCTAAACAATTCGATGCAGTGTCTTGTCAGCATTTACAAAAAAGCAACTGATTATTTTACAGTCTATAAAAACATATTATTTAGAACCTCATACAAATCCCAAATGACGTAGAGCTCTGTCAACGATATGAATTTGTCGATTTTTTTCAAATAAACAAACCGCAATTTAATAAGCGTTTTAAAACCGTTTTCTATGTCTCCAAGGTGAATTAAACCAGTAGACATTCCAATGCCACACTTCAAGTAATCAATCAGCACTCGACATGCACACACAAATGATCTCATCTGCTGATAGCTGGTGCACGATCAGAAACGAAGAGCTTCGCAAGCTCAGTCGCCAAATTCGTCGGGGAACAACATCTCGGAAGGCATGTCGATGAGACTCGCCAGAGCTAAAGCCGAGTTCAGCCTCTCCTGCTCGGCAAGCTCGGCGTCACTCAGCGACTCCAGGAGTTCGTCGTTGGCCTCAGACTGTTGCTCATCGTCAACCACCACATCAACTTGATTGCGAGCGCCGACGCAATTGTCGTTGGCAATGATGTGCTCGAACTTGTGGCGTTCCGCCGCGAGCTCCTTCGTCGACACAGCCACGTTGTGTGCGACTGCTACTTGCTGCTGCACCTTGCCCGAGGCCATGTGGTTGCGACTCGCCGAATGGATCCGCTTGGAAACCTTGTGCTGGCGCTCAACGCCGGCGGTTGATGCTGGGACGGAGTACTCCTTGACCAGCAGCTTGGAGAGAGCCGGATACCGTGCCTCCGCCTGAGCCCAAATCATCCGTGGTTGATAAGCGAGACAGCCTTCCCATGACGACACCACAGCTTCTTCTTCTACACAGAAGCGCATGAACTCCACTGTGGCGACGTCTTTCATGCTCGGGTCGCCCTGCTGGTTGCGGGTGAGCAGTTCGATTGCCAAGCGACACTGAGCCATGATGTCCCCTTGGCCGAGACCAAGTGAGTCAGCCCTGACTCGGACAGCCATTGCGTGGCGGAAGTCACGGTAAAACGGGTCGCAACAGAACGCAAGGGCGTGAACAGGAGAGTAGATGCGGCCCCACCGATACTCCAGTCGCTTGCACAGGCTCGAGCGTTGCTCGTCGCGGAACGTCCGGTGGATGTGAAGAAGCACGTAGAGAAAGCAGGCGTAGGCCGCTGATACCGACGCTGCGTCACCTTCGAGCACCCCAATGCACTGACAGATCGGCTCAAACGCGCTCTCGCAAGCTCGGACGCGGCGCCAAAAATCGCCATCCATCACCGTCACGCTGAAGTCGGTTGGGAGCTCGTACGCTTCGTCAATGCCGCGCTCCATCCTCTCGTTCAAAACGGCAGTGACGACCGCCGTGACAGGCCGCTTGACAGTAGAAAGGCGCTTGAACATGCTATTGATGCTGCTCCAACGCGACGCGCTGTACAGAACCATTGCGTACGCCTTGCTGAGCAGTTCCTCGCAGAGCTGCGCGTATATCTTGAACAGCAGTCCTTGGTTCTTGACCGTCTTGGAGACATACACAGCCTGGCGGAGTGTCGATGCTGTTTCTGGCAGCTTGGCAATGTCCTCGCACAAGTTGTTAAGTGC
>JAADXX010000307.1:0-30963 GCA_023338025.1 Phytopythium oedochilum | reverse complement strand
CCGCTTTTGAAAGCGGTACAGCCAGCCGTTTGAGTACTTCGGCTGGCTGGCGAGAGCAATTCTCTGCCCAGCCCCGAGGTCCTGGGCTGCCTCACGGATGAGCGCACCGGAGACCGAACCGATGATGTCGTTCATGTGGTCCACCTTGTCGGCGAGAGATTGGTCGTAGGTGAGGAACTCAGAATCGCTGGATACACGCTTGGAAACACGGCGGACGGTTGCGACGGCTAAGAGCTTGGCCTCGCTGCGCATGATCTTACCCACAGCGTGGCGGGAAAGCGGGCTCTTCAATTTGAGTTTCTTGGTCGCCCAGTCAGCCAGCTGTTGCTGGGGCCAGCGTGTGCGCTTGCCCCACGCAATCAGGAGCAATTTCTGCTCGATAGTAAGGTTGCAACGGGTTGTCGAAGTAGACGGCATCTTGTAGAATGATCAAGTTCGGACAGAGCATTTTCACGCCGCACTCGTCTAGCGATCTACTGGTTAGTGACGGCGATTCTCCACCTCTCATTTCTAAAGTCGCGTTAGTGCACATTCAGATTGCCAAATGGTTATGCAGATCAGCACGATCAACGATTTGAACCCACATCCCATCACCACGAATAAAATTAATCCAGTACATTGTCGCTTTTACCCATCCATGAAAGCAATAAATTTCGGGAGGTATTGAGCTGACCCCGGTGAGCCAAACCAGGGGTTTGGCTGTACAGTTATCGCCCCGCTCCTCTTCAAGCCGCCCGGCTGCATCAGGGATGTGTCGCCGTGCTGGTGGTCCAGCCGCTCGGTCGGCTTCAGCGAGTTGCGGCTCGCGTCGTACCCAGCATGCTTCCTCATCCGCACATGGGCGTGCTTGGGCCATCGACACTGTGCCTTTTAGCGCCTCCGACACACATACACACAATGAGATGTCATCTCCAAACCCATCCATCGGACGGACGGAAGGCTGTGCTGGCGCTGCTTTTATCCGATAGGATTACGTCCTGTCCTGTAGACAGTGAGAGTGCGTGTGCCAGGCGCTCCGCGCGTTAGACGACCGACTGGTGATGGATGTGGCGCGCACCGGAACGGAGCGGCGAGAGCCTTACTTGTTCACGCGAAGATCGCCGAGGTGGCGGCGGACTGCATGCCGCTGCTTTCACGGGCCGCCCCACGAACGTACTGGAAGATACGAGCCAACTAAACGCCAGGATCGGAACCGTTCCATGTGGGGCGCGATCTTGTGGGCAGAGAAACCGAGCGGGTACTCGGGAAACAGCTGGGCGGCGGCGCCGTCCAGTAAAAGTAGACTCCAGTGTTTTATACAGTAGACGGACTCGGGTGGGTGGAGCAAGCCCGGCTTCTTCTTTCTCGTCTGACTGACGCGGCGCCTTGGTCCCTGGACGTGGCCATGTCGCCGACTCGTTTCTTATCTCCTGCTCGCGACCTCGACAGACTGGTCTGATACGGCGGCGGGCGTGTTTTACACGTGGACTGCACAGTCCGTTGCTGTGCGAACATCAGCACGGAGCGTTCAGCAGGCACTGACTGACACGCCACAACCGATGGGGTGGAGAGTCATGCGTGACTGGGCAGCATGAGGACCTACTTGGTTGGAGAGGCACCATCTGCCATCTTATCCGCTAAGCGCATGCGGGCCCCGCCTGCTATATTAACAAGCGCTGGCCTCCATTCCTCCATTCCTCTTCCGCGTGACCTGCTGGTTCTCTCTTTTGAGCAAAGACTACGTGCGGGTCAACATTGCTCCTCAAGACCGTCGCGCGGTCGGGAAAGTCATGAGCGCAGGATCGGATGGTTTCGTTTCTACCCAGACACCAACCAGGAGATAAAGGTGAGCGGTGCGATAGGCCCGACGCGCTAACCGGGAGAGTCCAGTGCTTCAGCCGGAGCAGGTGGGCCGCTGCTTTTACTGGCACGTAGTTCCGCCCCGCCAGCTGGCGCTGCAACCCCACTACAAAGGCTATCCGGACGAACTCGGTGCGTCCTCGCCCGCAATCCTCTAATCAGAGTTCCATTTTATCCGGCGGTGCCAGTATCCCTGCACACACCGTTCCTGTGGCGCGGGTTGCGCGGAACCAGCTGTTGGCGCCGCAGATCCATATGAACCGGTCGCTACTGACTCTCTTTGACTGGCGCTCACTATACCGCTGTATACGCGGCCGATAGTAAACACGGAGAGGAGCGGGCAGGCGGCGTAAGGAGCGGAAGCCGCCGCGGCGCATGCGGCGGCTCATTCTGGAACTTGCCTAGCGTCGGGCCGAGTGACCCGAAGACGGTTCAGAGAGATGAAGCTCGCCAAGACGCTGATCGTGGCGGCCGTCGTGTGCGCGGCCCATGTGAACGCCTACGACTTCACGAGCGTCTCGGCCGACGGCTCGGGCGAGGGCAAGGTCGTGGCCGCGTCGGACGGCGAGTACGCGAGCGAGGACTGCAGCCAGTCGCTGGACACGGCTGGCAGCGAGAGCGACTGCAGCCAGGAGTTCTCGACGGCCGGCAGCGAGAGCGACTGCAGCGAGGAGCTGGACGTGGCCGGCAGCTCGTCGGTCGGTGCCGAGGCCAGCGCGAGTGGCAGCGACTGCAGCCAGGAGCTGGACACGGCTGGCAGTGAGAGCGACTGCAGCGAGGAGCTGGACACTGCCGGCAGCGAGAGCGACTGCAGCGAGGAGCTGGACACTGCCGGCAGCGAGAGCGACTGCAGCGAGGAACTGGACGTGGCTGGCAGCTCGTCGGTCGGCGGTGAGGCCGATATCAGCCCCAGCGGCAGCGACTGCAGCGAGGAGCTGGACGTTGCTGGCAGCGACTGCAGTGAGGAGCTTGACGTTGCTGGAAGCGACTGCAGCGAGGAGCTTGACGTTGCTGGCAGCGACTGCAGCGAGGAGTACGACATTGCCGGCAGCGACGTCGACAGCGAGAGCAACACGAGCACGTCGACCACGGGCTCGACCTCGACCTCGACCGACACGTCCACGTCCACGTCCACCAGCACGTCCACGACCACGAACGACTCCTCGGACACGACCACGTCGACGGAAACGGGCAACGAGGCGGAGACGGGCAACGAGGCGGACGACACCTCGTACGACCCTTCGACCTCTCCCTCAACGAGCAACACGTCGGGCAAACCGTCGACCGGCACCTCGTCGGGCAACAAGGGCCATTCGTCGGGCAACAAGGGCCATTCGTCGGGCAACAAGGGTGCCTCGTCCGGCAACAAGGGCACCTCGTCCGGCAACAAGAGCCACTCATCTGGCAACAAGGGCCATTCGTCCGGCAACAAGGGTCACTCGTCGACCTCGACGACCACGACGACCACGACGACCTCGAACACGTCTAACTCGTCGAGCAACACGTCCAACACGTCGGGCAACACGTCCACCTCGACGTCGGGCAACACGTCGGGCACCAAGGGCAACACCTCGAACACGTCGGGCAGTACGTCTACCTCGACGACCACTTCGTCGTCCGACTCGGACGTTGCTGGTGAAGCCTCGTCCAACACGGACGTTGCCGGCGAGTCCTCGTCCTCTGAAGACTGCAGCCAGGAGTACGACGTCGCCGGAAGCGACTGCAGCCAGGAGTTCGATGTCGCTGGCAGCGACTGCAGCCAGGAGTTCGATGTTGCTGGCAGCGACTGCAGCCAGGAGTTTTCGACGGCCGGCAGCGAGAGCGACTGCAGCCAGGAGTTTTCGACGGCCGGCAGCTCGTCGGTCGGTGCCGAGGCCAGCGCGAGTGGCAGCGACTGCAGTCAGGAGTTCTCCACGGCTGGTAGCGATGTCGCCGCCTCGGACTGCAGCCAGGAGTTCTCCACGGCTGGCAGTGAGAGCGACTGCAGCCAGGAGTTCTCCACGGCTGGCAGTGAGAGCGACTGCAGCCAGGAGTTCTCCACGGCTGGCAGTGAGAGCGACTGCAGCGAGGAGTTAGACACGGCTGGTAGCGATGTCGCCCCCGTGGAGAACAGCGAGGAGCTGGACACGGCTAGCAGCGACGTCGCCGCCTCGGACAACAGCGAGGATCTCGACACTGGTAGCAGCGACGTCGCCGCCTCGGACAACAGCGAGGAGGTTGACTCGGCCAGCAGCGAGACCAAGGAGACGGACGTTGAGGCCGAGCCAGTGGCCGAGGCGGAGACCGAGTCATCGTCCACGGGCGGCGGTCTGACCCTGTCGCCTATCGCGGCCGCCGAGTTCTCGACGGGCAGCACGACGGCGACGAGCAGCGGCACGGGCAGCACGGTCAGCGCCAAGGCGCTGAGCAACGGCTACTCGGTCAACAACGTCGGCTACTCTGCGAACGAGCAGGAGGGTGCCTCCGGCACGTCGTCGGGCTCGGAGGGCACGGTGGCCATCGCCGCCGCTGTCGCCGCCGCCGCGGTCGTCGGAGTCGCCGCGTTCGTGTACAAGAAGCGACGGGCGTCCAAGTCGGGCCGTCCGGACGGCGAGATCTTCACGGTGGACAAGAACTCGGCTCTGTAAGCCGCGCGTGTGGTCCTGAGTGACGTAGTGTGCAGGCGTCGTGTCGGTGTGGCGCGTCATGGAACGAGAAGCGGGCGAAGCGCCGGAGCGAGCAGCGTGTTGAGCGCCGTAGCCTCCGTGTCGGCCGTCGCGGCCGCCTCGTCGACGCGTCCTCGGCGCCCGCCATCCTCGGCTTCCTCTCCGCTCGCTTCTCTGCTTGGTCATGGCGCTCGTCTCTGTTGTCGTCCGTGGTGGTGTGTGCCGTAGTGTGTCCGTAGCGAGTGTTCAATAGAAAGCCAAGTCGATTTATTCCCAATCCTCCGCGCGGCATTTCTCTCGGCGCGCTGGCATCAGGACACACACACACACACGCACAATACAACGCCCACCTTGTTCCATCCTGCGTGTGCTTTGGTCACGAGTCCACCGCCTGTAGTAGTAGTTGTAGTACCAGCGCCACGCACACGACGCCATAATGCGCCACCTCCGCTCTCCCTCCTCCTAAAGACGCCAAGGCAAGCCGTGCATGCCGTCAGAGACAACAGCGAGCCTCGAGCGAGCGTCCTCTCCATCGACGCACCGTTCTTGTTGCCTCTGGCCCAGAGCTCGAGCTCGCGGATGCCGTAGATGACGCGCTCGTTCGTGTCGCCCTCGCCCTCGTCGGTGCCGTTGCCGGCGCAGGAGAACGCGTCCGCGCACACGTTGGCCGCGTCCATGACGACGCGGAGGAAGCGGAAGGCCTTGGCGCTCTCCAGGCCGTCCGTGACCGTGTCGACGCGGTCGAACACGAGCGGCATCGCGCGCACGACCGCCGCGGTCGAGAACACGTCGCCGTTGTACGAGACGCGCACGCGGTAGGACTGCGGAGAGAGGAACCCGTGCCACCGCACGACGACGCGCGCGGCGCGCGGCACGGGCGCCGACAGGTTCACCTGCCAGAAGACCGGCTCGTCCGAGCCTTGGCCGGCCGACCACCAGCTCGTCGTGTCCGGCAGCCCGTCGGCCGCGTTGGCCGCCACGAACGCCGTGTCCAGCAGCGCGTTGGGCGAGAAGCTGTAGTGGCTGCTGGCCACGGCCGCGCCGCCCAGCGCCGCGTTGTACTCGACGCCCGGGAAGTTGACGCTCGCCGACACGAGCGCCGGGAGCAGCAGCGCGACCGCGAGGCGCCGAGCCATGCGGACACCGACACCCTCCGATCCGAAGGGACAAAGTGGAGAGAGGGCGAAGGCGTCGCGTCGGCTGTGGCGCCGCCGAGAATAGCGGCGTAGCGGCTTCTCCGCGTCACGCGTGGTGTATACCGGGATATCCAGACGAGCGACGCAAGGACGCGCCATGGGGGACGCGGCGGCCGTGGCGGCGGGGCTGACGGCCGAGCTGCACCTCAAGATGAGCAAGAAGATCGCGCAGCTGACCAAGGTCATCTTCCACCTCAACACGCGCAACGAGGACTTCCAGCTCGAGCTCGCGCGCTCGCGGGCGGCCCATGGCGACGAGACGCAGCGGCTGGCGGTGGACGCGGCTGCCAAGCTGCGGACGCTGCAGGACGAGAGCGGCCGCGTGGCTGCAGCCGAGAAGGCCCGGCGGTCGGAGCTGGAGCTGGCGCTTCAGAGCGCCGAGCGGCAGGGCGAGACGGACAAGCGCAAGGCCGAAGCGCTGCTTGCAAGGCTTAGCGAGAGCGAGGACGCCTTCAAAGCGACCGTCCGTGGGCTCGAGGCGCGGATCGCAAGCGCCGAGGAAGCGTTCAAGCGGCGGCTGCGCGAGCTCCAGAGCTCCAGCGAGCAAGGCGAGCAGCAGAAGACTCGCGACGCCAAGAAGCACGCTGCAGAGATGGAGAGCGTCCGAGAGCAGTGGAGCGCGCAGACGGAGGCACTGAAGCAGCAGCACGCGACCGACTCTCGGCGAATCGCGCAGGAAGGTGAAGCGATGATGGAGCGACTGACATCGGGCCATCGAGTCGAGTTGGAGCGGTTGGAGCAGCAGCGAAAGGCGGATGAGCACCAGCGACAGCAGCTCCAGCAGCGGCTCGAAGCTCACGAGCAGCGGCTGAAGCAGCAGGAGCAGCAGCTCACGAGCCAGCTCTCGAGCTTGGAGGCGAGCCGGACGAGCGCGTTGCAGGCTGAGCGCGAGACCCACGCGACGACCACGCGCGAGCTACTGGGCAAGATGGAGAGCCTGTTGGCCGAGAGCGAGGCCCTGCGAGCCGCGGAGACTGCGCTGCGTCGCGACAAGCAGGCGCTCATGGGCGACAAGGTGGAGCTCGAACAGGAGAAGCGCGCACTGGAGCAGGCGCTTGCGAGCGCGCAAGATCTGGCCCAGAGCGTGCGCCGAGACGCCGACGCGGACGGCGACAAGCTGCGCGAGCTGCTGGCGCTCAGCACCGACAAGATCGAGCAGCTCGCGTGCGAGCTCGCAGAGCTGAAGACGGAGCTTCAGAGTCGCGAGCGAGAGGTAGATGAGGTGACCAAGCAGCTCGGACTTGCTCGGTCCGAGGCAGAGCGTCGTGCGGCTAACGACTCCGAAGTGGAGGCGAAGCTGCAGCACCAGCTGAAGGACCGAGAGCGGGAGGCTGCGGCGGCAAAGGTGGAGCTGCTGCGGGCTAACCAGCAGGCTGCGAGCGCCGAGGCTGAGCTCGAGAAGCGGATTCGAGATGCTGAGGAGGCAGCAGCGAGTGCCGCTAGACAAGCGAAGCGCCAGATCGATGACCAAGCGATGCAGATCTCGGATTTGACTGCCAATCTGGCCAGTACTAAGCAGCGCGCCGGTGAGAGCGAGGACCGACTAGCCAAGGCACTGGAGGAGCACTCCCGCGAACAGCAGCGGCTGGAGAGCGACCGAAAGGAGAAGGCGCAGCAGGTCGCGTCGATGGAGGAGCAGCTTCGGCAGCTTGAGCTGAAGACCCGCGAAGCTGTCGAGAGCGCGAGCGCCAGCGCATCAGCGATGCTCAGCGCGCAGCTGTCGGCGTTGAAGACGCAACACGAGGCCGAGATGCAGGGGAAGCAGCGCGAGCTGAGCGACCGACAGCGAGAGAGCGAGCTGAAGCACGCGCAGCACTTGGCAGCAGAGCTGGAGCGTGTCAAGCGGGAGACCAAGGCAGACGCGGAGAAGCAGTTGGCCGCTCTGAAGCAGCAGCTGACCGCCACGATCGAGGCCACCAAGCAGGCGCAAGAGAAGGCCGCACAGCAGCTACGGCGAGAGCACGACGAGGCGGTGCGCAAGCTCCACAGCGCGCTGGCATCGCAGCGAGAGGCCGGGAACAAACAGATCGTGGAGCGAGAGGCACTGGCGCAACGGCAGAAGCAGCAAGAGGTGCTAGAGCTGGCTCAACAGCACGACGAGAGCCTCAAGCGCCTGGAGCAGCAGTGGCGCGAGCAGCTTATGCGCCAGCTAGCAGAACAACGAGGCGATTGCGAGTCTCAACTGGAGCAGATGCGCGAAGAGGCGAGCCGATCGAAGGCAGACGTAGCAATCCAGCAACGGGAGGCCGGCGAGGCTCTATCCATGCTCCGAGAGCGTACTGGGCTTGCATTCGAGGAACTCCGCAGTGCGGTGGATGCTTTCGCCCGTCGAGCAGAAGCAGAACGTTCATATCTGAACGATCAGGCGACTCGAGAGAGGAGCGAGGCCAAGAAGCGCCACGACGAGGCTCTCCAGGCTCTCGA
Source organism: Phytopythium oedochilum (assembly GCA_023338025.1). Classification (NCBI taxonomy): domain Eukaryota; phylum Oomycota; class Peronosporomycetes; order Pythiales; family Pythiaceae; genus Phytopythium; species Phytopythium oedochilum. The sequence goes on along the minus strand of JAADXX010000307.1, from coordinate 22,859 downwards.
AGCGCGTCTTCGGACCGAGTCGCAGCGTCTGCTGGACCGACTGCGAGACGAAGCCACGCGCGAGCGCGTTGACCTGACCAACAAGCACGCTACGGACCTCGATATACTGCGCAACGTCCACGACTCGAGGCTTCGGGAACTACGAACGACGCTGGAAAGCGACAAGAACACGGCGCTTCTGAGTGCGCGCGCTGAGTTCGCGAAGCAGAAGACCGAGCTCGGCGCTGAAAAGGACTGCGAGCGACGAAATGCTGTCCAGAAGCTGCAAGCAGAGCACATGCAAGAGCTCGAAGAGATGACCAAGCGGTTGTTCGACGCGACCGCGACGCTCGCTCGCGTCAGCACCGACTTGGCACTCGCGCAGCGCGAGATCGAGCGTCTGCACGGCGTACTTGACGCCAAGGCGCAGGAAATGAGCGAGCGCGTTGCGGCTCTTGAGGCGGCAGCTCGAGAAGAGGTGGAGAAGCTCAAGCGCGCGGCCAAGCGCGACATGGACAAGCTACTGGAGGAGAACCTGGCAGAGACCAAGCAGCTGAGCGACGAGTTCGAGGAGACGCGGCGGCTCATGACGAACAAGTGCAACGAGCTCGTATCAGCCGTGCGAGCGTGGGAGGACAAGTATGCGCGGCGCGAGAGCCGCGAGGAGGACGTCGCGCGTATTGCGGAGCTGGCCCGCGCCGTCGCGGAGCGCGACGCGCTGGTCAAGCGCACACTGGACGAGATGGCCTACTTCAAGCGCGAGATGCTCAACCGCGAGGAGACGTACAACAAGACCTTTGCGCGCACTCCGAATGTCGGCGTGCTGCAGGTGCTCAAGCCGCACGTGCAGCTACAGGCGCAGCTGCAGGCGAGCGGACTCCACAACAACAGCGTCAACAACAGCGTTGGGTACGCGCCGGTGGCGACGGCGCCGCATTCAAAGCGCAAGGCTAAGCCTGCCAGGACTGCAGGTACAGGCGTAGGCTTGGAGCCTGAGCTGCAGCGCCGCCATAGCGTCGGCGTGTCGGCATCCGTTGCTGCAACTTCAACCGGGCCAAGTTCGTCACGAGGTCTGCCTCCGTTGGGCAGTAACCAGACAGCTGTGTAAATTACACAGTGTAACCCAATCCGAGCCGGCTTATTTGTCAGTATCAGTCCGTAAACGAGCCAGCTCGAATCAGATTTGCTGAAATATGACATAGTACAACTTTCGAAATCGATGCCAAAACTCAAACTTAGCACAATCTGGATCGAGCCAAGCAAGGCGAGAGAAGAAGCGCGACCAAGATGGCGGGCAGCGGCGTGGATGCCGAGCTCCAGCGCGTATGTCTGCCGCTCAATTGCCCCGATCTCACGTGCCACATGTCCTTAACCTTCTGGCGCTCACTGTGGCGTGCCCTGCGTCTCTGTGCGTGCTCTGGGAACGCAGATCGCGCAGCTCGCGGACCCCAAGGAGAAGGCGGCTAGCTACAAGGTCAGTCGGTCGCTGGTCTCGCTTTCGTGAGGCTCACAGCAGCGCTAACGCCGCGCGGACTGCAGGAGCTGATGGACCAGAGCTTGCACGACTCGCAGCGCCTTGAGGCCATCGTGACGCACCGTACGCGCGCTTATAAGTCGTCCCAGACGTCCACCTAGACGCTGACACCTCTCGATGCCTTCTCTCCTCCTGCTCTAGTGCTGGACGAGAGCGTCCAGCTGGTCATTTCGCGCTCCGTACGCCCGACGCTGATCCACTTCATTGCGTCCGCGCCTACCAACACTAACGACTCGCTTTGCTCTCTCTCTCTCTCAGTTGATGACCCACCTGGCGACGGCGCTCGCGGACGTGGACCCGGACGAGCACCCGTGGAAGATAGGCTTCTTGGGCTTCTGCCTGTCCAAGCTCAAGCCGCGCATCCTGTCGTTCGAGGAGCCCGACGTGCTCTTCCGCGAGGCGCTGGCCGCCATGTACATGGAGGAGGAGGAGTACATCGAGGCAGCCAAGGCGCTGGCGGCCATCAACCTCGAGAGCTCGGCGCGCCAGTACTCGGACGGCGAGAAGGCCGAGAAGTACGTCAAGATCGCCGAGCTGTACCTGCAGGAGGACGAGACGATCGACGCCGAGAACTTCATCAACCGCGCCTCTCGCTGCATCCACAACGTGGACGACTGGGCCCTCAAGCTGCGCTACCAGGTCTCGTACGCGCGCATCCTCGACGCCAAGCGCAAGTTCCTGGACGCGGCGCTGCGCTACTACGAGTTCTCGCAGTCCAAGCCGGACGAGGTAGACCCGGACGACCTGCTCGCGCTGCTGGGCAAGGCCGTCACGTGCGCCATCTTGGCGTCCGCCGGCCCGCAGCGCTCGCGGCTGCTCGGCACGCTGTACAAGGACGAGCGCGTCAAGAACAGCGAGCACGTGGCCATCCTCGAGAAGATGTACACGGAGCAGCTCATCCGCCGCCCGGAGCTCGTGCAGTTCGACAAGAGTCTGCTGGCGCACCAGAAGGCCGTGCTCGCGAACGGCTTCACGGTGCTCGAGCACGCCTTCCTCGAGCACAACCTGCTGGCGGCGAGCCGCGTGTACAGCAACATTTCGCTCGACGAGCTCGGCAAGCTGCTCGAGATCGACGCGGCCAGCGCCGAGCGAGTCGCGGCCACCATGATCGGCGAGGAGCGGCTGAAGGGCGCGATCGACCAGCACGCGGGCCTGCTCGAGTTCGACAACGCCGACGACGACGTGCTGGCCGCCTTCGACGCGCGCATCAGCTCCATCTGCTTCAATGTGAACGAGTGCGCCGAGCAGATCGAGGCGCAGTACCCGCAGCTCGTGGCGCCTGCCGCGGCTGCCAAGCCGTAAGAGACCGACCGCGTGCGGTTGGAGGAGAGACTTTGGCGGACAACAAGAGCGACGTGCGGCTCCATTATCTACTCCCAGAGTCTCCCAGAGTACCCCACGCAGGTGGCACACGCTAGTAGCTACTGTCTCGGCGCTTACTGGTCGTCACTGACGCCTTCGCTCGCGGCAGCCACGCGCTTGTAGACGCTGTAGCGCGCGAACTTGACCTTGGCAGGCGTGAGGACGGGGATGTAGAACGACCGGTAGGGCGAGGGCGACGCCTCCGCATCCAGGAACCAGTCAAAGTGGACGCGCTCCCACTCGGCAGGCATCTCCCAGAACTTTGCCTCGTGCTGGTTCTCCAGGTCCAGGTCGACCACGAAGTCGCACGCGCTCAAGGGCACGTAGCGGTTCGGCTCCTCCTGGTTCAGGTCGTTCATGTCGGCCGGCACGATGGACGTGGCGTTCTCGTGCTGCTCGAACGGCTTGGGCAGCTGACCACCGAAGGAGGACTTGACGAACTGCACGCGCGTGCGGCTGTTTGGGATGAAGAAGCTCGCGGGGAAGCGATACCACTCCTTCAGCAGGCACAGGTTGGTCTGCTCGGTGCCGTCTCTAGGCAGAACGCGCTCCTGCAGGTGGTGGTACACGCGCAGCGGCGCGCCAAAGTTGATGACGTTGCTCGCGACGCGGGCGCTCGACAGCAGCACGTACACGCCGAGCGAGCCGAGGACGACGAGGTTCACCGCGACCTTCCTCATCGCAAGCGAGCTGCGGACCGTCGCCGCGACGCCTGCCAGGCGCGAGTAGCTCGCCACCAAGCGCTGGACGCGGTACACCGCAGCGCTGAGCGTGACTGCGGCCGAGAGGCACAGGAGCGGGTACACGGGCGACAGGAACCGCTCCTCCTTGTGCGGCTGCGCGAACATGATGAGCAGCCAAATGTACAGCGGCGACAGGTACGCGACGCGGAGGACCGCCGGCGTCTCGTAGTGCGCCGGCAGCGCGACGGCGGCCGCCAGGACGCCCGGGACGGCGAGCAGCGCCGCCACGTTGAAGTTGAGCGCGAGGTTGCGCGCGTAGTAGCTCCACGGCTCGGTGCCGTACAGCGTCGAGTCCTTGTCGCTGCTGAGCACGTTGTACTTGACGATGTTCCACGCGGGCAGCACGAGCCGCTGGTAGTAGTGCCAGTTGACCGCCAGCTCGAGCGCGAGCACGCCAGAGCCTATGGCGGCGCCCGCGGCGACGCTCGCGACGACTCCGCGGCTGGCGACCATGTCGACGGCGAACGGGACGAAGAGCGCGCCGACGTACGGCCAGCCGCAGAGCACGGCCACGACGCCCCAGAAGAGCGCGAGCACGTGGCGCCGGTCCATCCAGGCGCTCGTGAACAGCGCCACGAGGTACATGGCGAACGAGCTCGGCAGGAAGGCCGTGCTGGCGTGGAACATGCCGGCGTTGAACACGAGCAGCCAGAGCAGGAAGCGCGCCGCGCGGCGGCCGAACACCGCGGCGCTCGACCGGTACAGGTGCGCCTCGGCGTACGCGCACGCGAGCCCCAGCGCGCCGCGCAGCGCGTAGAAGAGCATGAACTTGGCGCTGTCGGCGGCGTCTCCCCCGCCGCCGCCCAAGAGCCCGAGCCGCATGCCGAAGGCCGTGGCGCTCGTGACCACCGAGTGCAGCCGCAGGTACAGGTACGAGCGCAGCGCGTACGCCGGGCTGTACTCCCACGTCTGGAAGCCGAAGCCGTAGAGCAAGAAGTGCAGCGGCTCCCAGTAGTTGAACGTCTCGTCGCAGTCGGCGATCGGGCTCAGCAGCGCCGACGCCATGCGCGGCAGCACCAGCAGCGACACGGCCGTCTCGAGCGTCGGCGTCCACAGCCGCCGCTCCTCCGCGCGCTCCGCGTCCGCGACGGCCGCCGAGCCGCCCGAAGGGACGGCCGCCGACGCCCCCTTCTTCTTGCCGCTCAGCCGAGCCATGCTTAGATCGGCCGGTGGTGATCTGCTTGTGTCCAAAATGCAATAGAGACACGTCATGAGCTGTTCAGAATACCGGTAGATACCGGTACTATAATGGTGTTTTGTCTCAATACCGGTAATATCGCCACTTCAACTCGTGCAGGTGAGCCAAGGAATAGCTACAGCTACAAGCTGGCTATTCCCGGTCCACACAAGCCAATGCGAGGGGTTTCACGCGGCGATTTGGTCGTCGACGGTCCGAAATAGCGTCGCGGAAGCGCCTTCCTCGGCTGTCGACCCGCGCTACAACTGCGCGGACTCGCCTCCCGTGTTGGCCCTGGACGCGAGTCGCTCTACGTGGATGCCCGGCGCCTCCACGGCCATCCGGACGCGCCAGCTCGACAGCCGAGGCCTCGCGAGTCCATGTCGTCCAAGATCCACGCCAAGGACGCGGGGCAGTCGCACGCAGCGCCGACGGACGGCAGCGGCAGCCACACGTCGAGCGCGTCCATCTACCCGAGCGAGATCAAGGCGATCGGGTCGGTGAGCTCGCTCAACGCGTCCATGCCGCTCCGACGCAACAGCATGCTGCAGGTGCGTCGGTCGTCCAGCATCTCGTCGACCATCATGCTCGGCATGGAAAAGGCGGCCGTCGTGCCGTCACGCGCGCCGCGGCGCGCTGGGACCCGCGGTAGTGTGCTCAACTCGTCGCTCGCCTCGACGCGCGTGGCGCCTGACGGGTCGGTGATCGAGGACAAGCGGTCGCGAGAGAGCACCGTGGCGCGCGTGTCGGCCGTGAACGAGTTCAACCTGTTCCTCAAGGTCATGGACGACGTGGCCATCCACACGTTCACGCTCTACTTCGTCAACGTGCGGTCGTCGACCGTGATCGACAAGATGGAGCACTCGTTCGCCAAGTACTACGCGAACGCGCAGCACCGACTGTACCTGCGCTGCCTGCTCATCCTGATCGGGTTCTTCGTGTCCACCTTCGCCTACGACTACGTGGTGCTATACAGCGACACGTCGCTTGCGGGCTCCATCAGCTCGACCGCGGCTGGGTCCGCGGCCACGCCGGCAAACAAATCCAAACTGTCGTCCTTCTACCTCGTGCTCGCCATCAAGGTCGCGATCATGCTTCCGATCCTGTTCCTCACGTACTTCCGGTCACGCAAGCGTCCCTACTCGGAGAACTACCGGCTCACGTGGCTCAGCATCATACTCACCGCGGCCTACCCGATCGTGTACAACAAGGTGACGGACGACTACGGCGTGTCCTGGGTCTGCCTCGTTATCATGTACGTGTACTCGTGCTCGCCCATCCGGTTCTTCCCGTGCTCCGTCTTCTGCCTGCTCTACCTGCTTGTGTACGTGATCGTCATGATCTCGTACGTGCCCAACGGCGGGTCGACGCGCAGCGCCATCGCCAACGAGACGCTCTACGCGTGCCTCTTCTTCCTGCTCATCCTGCTGCCGAGCCAGTCGCGCGAGTTCGCCATCCGCGTCAGCTACATGAGCGAGCTCATGGTGTTGCTGCAGCAGGAGCAGCTCAAGCTCGAGGAGACGCGCTCCAAGGCGCTGCTCAACAGTATGCTTCCCGAGTCCATCGTCGTGCAGCTGCAGTGCGGCCGCGAGCTTATCGCCGACGAGTACGCGCAGGCGACGGTGCTCTTTGCCGAGGTCTGCGACTTTGACTACATCTCGTCGCGGCTCAAGCCGCAGCAGGTTGTCGAGCTGCTCAATATCCTCTTCTACAAGTTCGACAAGCTCGTGGACGTGCACAACGTGCACAAGGTGGAGACGATTGGCGCCGTCTACATGGTCGTGGGCGGGTGCCCCGACCCGATCGGCAACCACGCCGAGCTTGTGGCCAACCTGGCGCTCGACATGGTGCGCTGCATGCCCGAGGTCAGCGCCAAGATCGCTCGCCGGTCCTGGGGAACCGAGGTCTCGGACCTCAACATCCGCATCGGTATCAACACTGGCGGACTCATGGCTGGCGTCGTGGGCATCCGGAACCCGCGCTTCAAGCTCTTTGGAGACACGGTCAACGTGGCTTCGCGTATGGAGACGACCAACCTGCCGGGCCAGATTCAAATCACCGAGGCGACGCACAACATCATCTACGACAAGTTCTTCACCTCGCTGCGCGGCAAGGTCTTCGTCAAGGGCCGCGGTGACATGAACACGTACTTCCTGCGCGGGAAGGATACCTTCATCGTGCCACCGCCGCCCGCGAACGCCGCGATCAAAGATGCACCGCCAGTAGAAGAACCGTCGCCACTACGGGTGATCGTGCCGGGGACTCTCAACCCCTCGCGGCGGACTAGTCGCGCACCGATGGGCGTGCAGTCCATCCCGGAATCGTCGACAGCAAACAACACAGCAGCCATCACACCGCCCACATCGTCTGGTCCTAAAGGTCCAGCTGTACGAAAGCCGAACACGACAGCACCAACCATGGCTGCGGCAACAACCACGGCGGGTGCGGCGAGACGCATGAGCAACGCGCGGAATCTTCGTCGACAGAACACAGCCAACGCTCTTGCAGCTTCCCGCCAAGCCACGCTGGCCAACATCCTGTCCATCCCTGCCGCTTCGCCAAGCACACCATCCGCAATGCTAATAGCACCAAGCACCGGCGGGGTTCTCGGAGCGCACCCGACCGGTCAAGGCAATGAAGGGTCTCTCAACGCCCAGACAGATCAGCTATTGACACACAGAAGGGGAACACTGACGATGCTCAAAGGAGACAGCTTGAGGCAGCTCGCGACTCGGCGATCCATGTTCCGCGAGAACATCTTCGACATAGTGGAGGATGCGGACGGCTCGCACGAACACGGCGGCCCGGACGGCGCCGGGGCCATTAACACGACCATCATGAAGCTGCCCAAGGGGCTGACGCGGCGCGATATGCTGTTCCGCGTGCACAAGAGTGGCGCGAACGGGTTTGGGCCAGGAGAAATCGCCGACGAGGCCGCCGCGTTCGAGGAGAGCTACATCGCCAACAATCGCATGCGGTGGCTGCGGTTCGTGAGGCTGTCCATCAGCTTCTTCCTCGTCCTCAAGCCGTTCATGACGCTGTATCAGACGCTGCGGTTGACCACGAACCGCGCGTTCACCGAGAGCTGGCTCATCTTTCTCGTCAACTTCGTCGTCATGTACCCCGTGACAGTCGCCTACTTGCTCTACACCTTCTCGCCGAACTTCCGAGACTTCGAGCAGCTGGCGTCCGTCACTGTCGTCCTGACCATGGGCGTCGTGCTGTGCGTCGAGAGCGTGGCCGCCAACTCGCTCGGCCACGCCTACATGAGCGTCTTGGCGCTGTACCAGTGCTACTTCGCCAACATCTCCTTTCTGCTGCGCGTGATTAGCGGATTCTCCATCCTTGGCATGTACATTGCGGCGAACCTGGAGATCGCACCCATGGTCCACTCGAGCTCGTTCACTCCCGAGCCGTTCCGCGTCGGCCGCAACGCGCTCTATATCTTCATCTTCTTTGCTGGACAAGCCTGGGTCGTGTTCCACTCAGAGTTCAAGCAGCGCATCAACCACTTCCGTGACATCACGCTCAACTCACAGAAGCAGAAGCTCGTGGAGGAGGAGGCGCGAATCACCAAGCTGCTGCTTAACCTACTGCCTGAAACGATCGTGCATAAGCTCAAGGAAGACCCCGAGGCGACGATCGCCGACTTCTTTGACAACTGCACCGTGCTCTTCACCGACATGGTCAACTTCACGGCCTACTCGTCCAAGGTGTCGGCGATGGAGCTCGTGCAGTTCCTCAACGACATGTACACACGCTTCGACACGATCGCCGAGAAGGAGGACCTGTACAAGGTCGAGATCATTGGCGACGCCTACTTTGTCGTCGGCGGTTGCCCCGTCGTGACCTCCAATAACGCGCTCGCCGTCGTCACCGCTGCCACCGACATGTTCGCGGCGCTGCCCCTCCTGAGACGCAACTGCGGCGTCCCAGACCTCAACATCCGCATCGGGATTCACTCGGGACCGGTGCTCGCCGGTGTCGTGGGTAGCAAGGACCCGAGGTACCACCTCTTCGGCGAGACGGTCACGATCGCGCACTTCCTCGAGAGCTCCGGGTCGCCCGGGCGGATCCACATCAGCGAGAACACGTGGGCGAGCATGAACAAGGAGACGCCAGGCCACGGCTTCCGCGTCGAGTACCACACGCTGTTATCGATCAACGGCATCCCCAAGAAGTTCCGCACGTACTTTATTATGTAAGAGACTGAGCGATACGAGGCTTTGTTGCATGCACATGGAGCGCATGTGGCACGGAGACTTGACATCACGTCAAGCGCTGTGCTGGCAAGGATCTTCAATGTGCAGGGTTCACACGAGATCTCGATCAATACCGACGACACACTCGTGGTAGATACGCTGACGATGAGCCCCACTATCAACAAAGAGACTGCGCAAGGTCTGCAACACGTTGACGCCTTACGTCGTTGTCATCGATCAGCCGACGCAGCGCGCATGCTGCTTCAACCGAAGGACGAAGTGCGAGCGTCCGAGTCGACTTAGTGAAATACTTATATGTATTTATAGTAATCAGTAAAACATCACTTATTACCATCTCGTGAACGCTACAGTACTTAAGCGAAGCAAAATCGTTTCTTAATTCAGTGTCCCATTGAATACGTCTCACTGCCACTAAAAATGTGAAGCGCATTCGCAGTGCGTCCGATTCACACGGACATTCTCTCCTCGCGCGGCGACGTGGCGGTTCACAGTCCCAAAGCCGCGGAAATCTTCCGCGCCGTTAGCCAGCCAGCCCCCTGCGAAGAACCGGCCGCCGCCGCCGCCTTCTCCCCTTCCTCCGGCCGCGATGGCCGAGCCGGACGAGCTGTTCACGCTCAAGAACCAGCTGTGGGTGGGCAACTACCAGAACGCGGTGAGCGAGGGCGGCATGCTGAGCCACCTGCGCGAGTCGCTGCGCCACGAGCGCGACGTGTACGTGTACCGCGCGCACCTGGCGCTGGGCAACGCGGCGCTGGTGCTGCAGTCGATCCCGGACGCGGGCGGCGTGCCCATCGCGCTGAGCGCCGTCAAGCTCTGGGCCGCGTACCTGGCGCGGCAGGTGGACCGCGAGATGGTCGAGCTGACGCTCAAGGAGTGGCTCGCGGACCCGACGAGCGGCGAGAACCCGCACCTGCTGCTGGTCGCCGGCCAGATCTTTGCGCGCGAGGGCAAGCTCTCGGACGCGCTGTCGGCGCTCACGCGCGGCGGCTCGCTCGAGCACATGCTGTACATTGTGCACCTGTACCTGCAGATGGACCGGCTCGACCTGGCGCAGAAGCAGGTGCTCGAGATGCGCCGCGTCGAGGAGGACTCGACGCTCACGCAGCTCGCGCAGGCCTGGTGCCTCGCGCTGCGCGGCGGGGACAAGGCCGACGAGGCCGCGCTGCACTTCCAGGAGCTCGCGGACCGCTTCGGCGCCACGACGCTGCTGCTCAACGGCTCGGCCGTCGCCTTCATGGCGCTCAAGAACTTCGTCGAGGCCGAGCGCCTGCTGCTCGAGGCCGTCCAGAAGGACCCGACGAGCGAGGACACGCTCATCAACCTCATCGCCGTCAGCGCGCACCTGGGCAAGCCCAGCCAGCAGTACCTCGTGCAGCTGCAGCAGGTCGCGCCGGCCAGCAAGTGGCTCGAGAACTACGTGCTGCTGGACCAGGCCTTCTCCCAGACGGCCGCCACCTTTGCGTGAGCGTCCGTCCATCGGCAGAGGGAGGGGAGAAGGCTGCGCGTGCTCTGCCCCCCTCGCGTCGTAGCTTGCGCACAATACACGTAAAGCAACCGCCGCCGCATCTATCGGCGTCGTATTTTGACTCTCGGCCGTGTGTCCGGTTAGCGGCGACACTCGTCCCCTCGCCTGTTCTTCCCAGTAGCCTTCTCCACGCACGCTCGCCCGTCCAGCAGGCTCTAGCCGCGCCGGCTTAGCGCGAAAGCTCCTTGTTCATGAACTTTCGCTTGGCGAAGAGCATCCACCACTTGCTGCGCTCGCCGTTGGGGAACACGTGGTCCACCAGGCGCAGCGCGATGGCCTCCCGCAGCTGCTTGAAGTACCCGCGGATGGTCTCTGCGGGCGACGACAGCGCTCTGTTAGCGACCGATGGATGGCATCGACGACGGCGCCGACAATCAGCCAACGCACCGGCTTCATTGGCGCCAGAAGGAGCGCGCACGAGGCCGCCGAGCGGGAAGCCCATGTCCCCGGGGATGGCGAACTGGTCCACGGCCGTCTGCTGCAGGATGCGCGTCGCTGGCGGGCGCGGCACGCACACGGAGATCGGTGAGACCGCTGAAGTGTCCGTTCAAACAGAAACCCCCTCTAAGCAAGTATGCGGCCGCACGCACCGTCCGCCTTGCTCGTGCAGCGGTCGAGCTTCTTGAGGCACAGGTGCACGAAGAGCGTGCCGTAGACGAGCACGCGGTCGGCGCCGCCCTTGATCTCGAAGTTGGTGAACAGCACGTTGGCGCGGAAGAGCTGCAGCACCTCGTCCACGATGTCGTCCTGGTCCTCGGGCGCCGGCGGCGCCGGCCCGCGCGCGCGCGTCTTGATGGGCAGGATGGCGCAGCCGCACGCCTCCTTGACCTGCAGCTCGTTGAAGCTCGAGTGGTACGCCGGCATGGTCGCTAGGGGGGTTGGCTCGGCCGCCGCGTTCTCCGGATCGCAGGGGTCTCCTCCGCTTCGGGCCACGCGCTTGAACTCGCTTTTCTCTCTTCTTTCCCTCGCCCAGGCGACGGCATGCGACAGTCAAACAAGGATTTTGCCTTTGCTTACGGACAAACGGAGAATAGAGACCGTTTTTGGAATTGACACGTATAATACGGAAGCGGTATTTATGTGAAAAGAACGTTTGTGAATCCACGAGCAGACCAGACGGTGGGTGCATGTCGCAGACGGAATGGAGCGTGGAGACAGTACATGTACCACCTAGTCGTATACAAGTATTTTAGGCTTGCTGTCCATGTATCGCCTAGTTGTGGGTAAAACACCTAGTATACAAGTATTACAGGCTTGAACAAGGTAAAGAACACTACAATAGTCAAAAAGTGGCTCATCCGCTTAGCCAAAATGGTTACGTTAGCATCCACTCAACAACCATGATGACAATTTTAAATTTCGACCCTGCATAATCAGATAATGCGAAGGAGCATCGATAACATCAGGTAACCAAATGTCCGAGTACAAGTTCAGACGCTCTGGATACTTATGAGAAATGCTTCCATCGACGCATTATCCAGTTTAGCAGGGGTAAAATCCGGTTTTAGTATGTATGCTGTGTCGCCATCACGCTACCACAGCCCTGACGAGTGGAGTAATACAAACAGTAGCCCTCGTAGTCACATATAGCTATCTATTACAATATTGATCAGGAATGATAACAGACCTAATTACAACTGTATAAATGAGTAAAACAACTCAAATGATACCAGCATCAGCCCGACTTGATTTCCCCGACCGCTTGCAGTTGTCACCACGAATCAAGCCCCAACGCGGCGCCTTCACGTACAAACACAAGTGAACAGGCGCCGCGCCGCGTACTCGACGACTCTGGAGCGTCCCGCGCGGCCCCCAGCACATCTCCACGCCCCTCGGCGGCGCTCGCTCGCCTCCCACACTCGTCGAGGCCCCGGGCCAGAGCGCTCACTCGTCGAGGCACTCACTCCCTGAACCTGCGCGGGAAGAACCGACCGGTCTGCGCGAACACTCGGGGGCCATGGGCGGCGTGTACACCAAGGTGGTGAGCGTGGCGTCGCTGCGGCCGGGCGACCACATCTGCATCTGGGACTACTCGCGCTGGCCCATCTCGTACCAGCACCACGGCATCATCTGGGCGTCCGGCGCGACGCCCGCCGACGTGCGCGTGTGCCACGTGTGGAGCCCGCTCGAGGGCTTCCAGGAGGCGCAGGCCGACTCGTGCTGCCGCATCTCGCCGCTCGAGGATTTCCTGTCGGGGCGCAACCCGGCGAACCTGCGGCTGGTCGAGTACCACACGTCGGGCCTGCGCGAGGTGCTCTCGCGCTGGGGGGAGGTGCACCTGACCAAGGCCGATCTGCCGGAGGTGGTGCTCTCGCGCTGCAAGTTCCTGCTCGGCCTCGGCCGCGGAGACTTCAACATCTTCACGCAGAACTGCGAGCACGCGGCCCACTGGTGCATGACGGGCGAGCAGTGGTGCAAGCAGATCATGACCAAGGTCAAGGGCCGCGTGCCGTTCGAGAACCGCCTGGCCAAGGAGGACGTGGACGCGCTCGTGCGCGAGATCGAGCAGATCAAGAAGGTCTCCCAGGCCTTCGTCGGCAGCGTGCTGCGGCTCAACGGCTCCAAGGTCTTCCTGCGCGTCAAGGGCAACCACTACGTGCGCGTGCACGAGGACGGCATGCGCGTCGAGATCGTGCCCGAGAGCGACCCGCGCGAGCGCACGGCCTTCCGCCTCGAGTGCTTCTCCAAGGAGTACAACTGCATCAAGGTGCGCTTCTTCCACGAGGAGTCAGGGGCGTACATGTTCAGCCGCTCGACGCTCTCGTGCTTCCGCGACCTGCGCATGAAGCGCACCAACCGCCTGCGCGGTACGACCGGCCTCACGTGGGAGTACTCGCCGCTGGGCAACCTCAAGAGCATGAACCAGCACCGCCGGTACATTGGCGTGCGCGACGACAACCTGCTGCTCGACGTGAGCATGCGCGGGGACGCCTGCCGCTTCGAGTTCGTCGCGTGCGAGGACACGGAGCGCGACGACCTCAACACGCCGGACATCAACCAGGTCACACGCGCGTACAACCACTCCAAGGTCGTCAAGAACACCGAGTCGCGCAGCATGCGCGACATGGAGATGGCCGGGCTCATCAAGCACTCGCCCGCGGCGCGGCTGAGCTCGAGCGTCGTTACTGCCGTCAGCACCACGGCCGTTGGCGCGTAGCTCCGCCGTTGGCCGGCCAGTTTTTATTCCTCTCCGCGGCAGGTGCCGCCGCCAGCAGAGAGCGATAGTTTATCCTTCAAAGGCCTGGACCAAGTTCAGATGCCAGCCAACCCTTCATCGACAGCCGTGGTTGACATCCGAGAGCCAACGTTGTACAGATAGCTGCGTTCATCCCGACCAAGCAATCGCTGAGCCGACACGACGGCGGTGAGAGTCTCCGTGAGACCCGACTTCCGCTGCCAGCGATCACTTGATCGATCCCTTTTGCCGTGGATTCGTTCGTAGGTCGCCGGATGAAAGCGAAGGCGCTCGCTTTGCTTTGTTTTTGCCTTTCAAATACCTTCAGTGCCGCATCTTCCCATGCGATGATGCCCAGACTCCCGTATAAATAACAGGAAACGGACTGTGATGGCATGAGACCGACGCTGTTCACGAGCGTCGTGTCCCATTCGCGCTCTCTCAATCGCCCAGCAAGCAAAGAAGATTCCCAGCGCGAGCTCCCGATGGGCAGCGTGTACACCAAGGTGGCGGACAAGCGCGCGCTGCGGCCGGGCGACCACATCTGCATCTGGGACTACTCGCGCTGGCCCATCACGTACCAGCACCACGGCATCGTGTGGGCCTCGGGCGACTCCTTCGAGGACATCCAGGTGTGCCACGTGTGGAGTCCGTTGGAGAACTACCAGGACGCGCAGGCCGACTCGTGCTTCCGCATCTCGACGCTGCAGGAGTTCCTGTACCGACGCAGCCCGGCGAACCTGCGGCTGGTCGAGTACCACACGTCGGGTCTGCGGGACCTGTTGTCCAAGTGGGGCGAGGTGCACCGCGGCAAGTCGGACCTGCCCGAGGTGGTGCTCGCGCGCTGCAAGTTCCTGCTCGGCCTCGGCCGCGGCGACTTTAACATCTTCACGCAGAACTGCGAGCACGCGGCACACTGGTGCAAGACTGGCCACCAGTGGTCCAAGCAGATCATGATCAAGGTCCGAGGACGCGTGCCCTTCGAGAACCGCCTCGCCAAGGAGGAGGTGGACGCGCTCGAGCGCGAGATTGAGGCCATCAAGACCGTCTCGCGGTCGGTCGTCGACAGCGTGCTGCGTCTGGGCGGCACCAAGGTGTGCCTCCGCGTCCACGGCAATCAATACGTCCGCATCATGCCGGACGGAGTCCACGTCGGCGTGGTCACGCAGTACGACGACGACGACCCGGTCGAGTGCACCGAGTTCCGCCTCGAGTGCTACTCGAAGGGCTACAACTGCATCAAGGTGAGCTTCTTCCACGAGCCCTCGGGCCGCTACATGTTCAGCCGCTCGACGCTCTCGTGCTTCCGCGACCTGCGCATGAAGCGCGCCAACTGTCTGCGGGGCACGACGGGTCTCAAGTGGGAGTACTCGTCCACGGGCCACCTCAACAGCATGAACCAGCACCGCCGGTACATTGGCGTGCGCGAGGATGGGCTCCTCGTGGACGTGGGCTCTCGCTGCGAGGCCGCGTACTTTGAGTTCGTCCCTGTCCCAGCGAACCTCCTAGGCGGCTCGAGCCGCGGCGCGTACGTGCCACCCGATATCAACAAGACCGCGCGCGCCTACAACCACGAGAAGCAGGTCGAAGAGACCCGGTCGCGCAGCATGCGCGAGTTCGAGCAAGAGATCCGCCAGGCCCAGCAGACGGCGTCGCTGTGAGGAGGAACGGTGGCCAGCAGCAAGGCAAGGGGGTAGTGAAAAGGCAGATAACAATCAATGCGTTGGACAAAACGGCGAATAAGTTGAAGCGCCGCGGAGCTGCTGGAGGTCGGGATCGACTAGCAAAAGTCCACAATGTATGCATGGACCCACTCGTCTGCGATGGCTTTGACGCCGGCAGCTGCGTCCTGTTCTCGCGACGAAGCGCGTCTCAGCATCACGGCCGTAGACGATGATGCCATAGCTCGCGCTTCGTGTGTGTGGTCGGTCTTGTACGGCCGTACGCCAGCTCAGACTCCGTGTTCATGTGTGGGTTTGGCCTAGAAGCTCCGGATCGCGCATGAAGATTCTTCACTGAAGAACAACAACGCAGTGCGTCGCATGAATCATCACCCGAGTGACGTCAAAAATGCAGAGGCTTCTCAACTTGAGACTTCACCCGGGCGGATCTTCAACCACGTCACGCCAGCACAGCAAAGCTGTAAACGGACTCAAGACTCATCCGCACAGCAGGATGAGATCTGCCGCCGCCCCATCATGGACATCCGGCGATCCCAAAGGCTCGTGCCAAGCGGCGGATCTGTCGGTGACTCGCCATTTTCTGCGCCGCGATCACTTGAGGTTGCCACATTTCAACCTTGAAGCCCCGGTTCGCGGCTTCTCATTCGCTGAAATGTTTAAGGCTCCACGTGGATTGGTCAATTCTCGATATCGCGTTTTTCGTGTGTCGCGTGCGAGGAGGCTCCAGCCGGCCGCTTCCCCACTTGTTCGCCAGGAATGCGGAGGAGCGCCGGGGATGGATCCCCGCATTTCCCATTGCGCGCGGCCGCCCGCAGCCCGCTCTCCGTGTCTCTGCGCGTGCCCGTTAGCGCGCCGCCGCTCCGGCTCGAGATCCGCCGCCCCGCGCGCTCGCAGGGCGAAGTTTCGCGTCGCCAGCCGGCCGGCGGACGAATTTTTCCGGCGGCCAAAATAGCGTCGCGCGCGCACGTTCGTCGACCGATCGAAGCGGTTCCGCGCGCCTGACGAGTCGACGCGCCGACAGTGGCGGCGCCTGTTTGCCCGCTGCCCACTCGTGCTTTTCGCGGCGACTGACGGGCCAACAGAGCGGCGGCCGAGGACGACAGAGAGAGAGAGAGAGAGAGAGAGAGAGAGAGAGAGAGAGAGAGAGCGATGAACGTCATCTACTCGGTCAAGGACTACGTGACCAACGTGTTCGACCTGCACCAGGGCACGAGCTCTGGTGCCGTCGACGTCGTGGCCGTGCAGCACGAGGACGGCGAGCTGCGTTGCTCGCCCTTCCACGTCCACTTCGGCAAGCACAAGGTGCGCTGGAACCGATCACACGGACAGGCTAGGCTGTGCGAGGCATTGACGGGGCGGTGCTGCGTCGCTCACAGCTCAAGGCGGGTCGCGTGGACAAGCAGGTGGCGCTGGAAGTAAATGGCGCGCGCGTGCCTGGCGTCCGCATGAAGGTAGGGCGGTCGCAGTCTCTCCGCGAGCTCTGCGCGCCTCTAACGCCAACATTTTGCCTGGTTATCGACGTTGCAATGCAGTTGGGAGCCGCGGGCGAGGCATTCTTCCTGGCCGAGGTGCACGAACCCGTGGAGGAGGAGGAGTACCGCACGTCTCCGCTCGTGAGCCCCGTGCAAAACCCAGCGAAGACAGTCGATGGTGCTGCTGCTTTCCCCGCGGATGAGCCGGCGCTCGACGCACTGGAGCTCGAGGAGCGCCTCAAAGACAGTCAGACACACGATGAGGGCGGCGCTTCACCGGGTCGTTTGACGCAACAGGCAGACCCGATCGCGGAGCCGACACCTGAGGCCGATGGAGAAAGCGATCCAAACCAAGCCCCCCAGTGGCATGATACCTACCGACTTGAGCGGACGCCATCAGCGCAGCTTGGCAGCGGGAGTGACGCGGGGAACGATCGCCTGGCCTGGGGCTGGGGTGCGCTACCGCACTTGCGATCGTCGGTCGTTGACCAGGACGCAGATGCCGCGACCGACACATCGATTGATGCTGTCCATGCAAACTCGGAACTCGAACAGGAGGGCGAGGAGGCCCGGGAGTTGCCACTGCTGACCAAGAGCGAGTCGGTGTACTTTGACGCGGTCGACTCTGACTTGGGTACCCTCGGATCGGGTCGGTACAACGAATTCCCGTCGAACAGCTCGTTAATCGACCTCGACCCAGCAAGTCTCGAGGCGAACGTGCCCTACGTGTCGCTGTGTGGCCACCTGCTCGGCACAGCGTCGTCGCACGAAGAGATGCTGTCTATCTTTGCCGCGCATGTGGTATCCTTCGAGTCATTCCGTGTGGATCCGACTGCGATCCTGGCGAGTCCCAACTTGGTGGCCCTCATCAACGGCCAGCTGTCTGCCTTCACGCCGGAGGTCCAAGCGTGCCTCATCTCGCGGGTACTGTTCCCGTACTCCCCTCCGCTGCCGCTCAACACGACCTTGAAGTCTCGGTCAACGCGAAGCACCGAGTATTCGCCTGCCTGCAGACCAGACCACGACGATGCCGAAGAGGAACCTGTCGCGACCAAAGAAGCCGTCGTGGGCCCCACTACTACTGCCAAGGAGCGCCACCGCGGCTCGTTCTCGCTGCCTGCACTTGACCCTGTTGACGAGGTCAGCAGCGAGGGCGGTGCATCGACACAGGACACGAGCAGCTTCACGACGGAGCCGTACTTCAAGAAGAGCCTCGTGCCGTCCCAAGCCGACCTGCGCCGCATGAATCTGCGCGCGGGTATGAATGAACTCACTTTTGTCGTCACGTCGGCTGTTGAGCAGTCAGAGGTGGCGCGTGTGAATGCCAAGATGTACGTGTGGCCGGCGTCGTCCAAGATCGTGATCGCGCAGGTTGACGGAGCGATCGCACGCACGTCGACCGGCGGCATGTTCAAGCGGCGAGACACCTCGTCGCCACTGCACGATGGCGCGCAGGCGTTCTTCTCGAGGCTGGAGCAGAACGGGTATCGCATCGTGTATGTGACGTGCCAAGGAGTGTCCCAAGCCGAGTGGATACGCACGCTACTGCGTCCATCGCCGTCGGCATTGCCTGCAAGAAGTGGGGATCTCTCGGGCGACTCAACCGTGACCTTACCGTACGGCCCGGTGGTGCTTTCTCCGGACCGGCTGCTTGAAGCTTCGAGCAGCGAGGCCAACGACGTGCAAGACTTCAAGACCGCGGTGCTGGACGCGGTCCGCGCGCTGTTCCCGCCCGACGTGAACGCCTTCTACGCGGCGTTTGGCACGACCCAGGAGGACGCATCGACGTTCGCGCGCGCCGGAGTCTTCCCGGGCAAGGTGTTTGTGGTGGACGATGCATCCGGTCGCCTGCGGCACCGGTCGCTGCCGGACTTCCTCGAGTCGTACGGCAGTCTGCTGGTCCTGGCCGACTCGATGTTCCCGCCGATCCTATCACCGCTTGCGCCTTGGAGTAGCCGAAGAGTTCCAACCATCACCTGCAGCAGCAGCGACCGACCATCAACAGTCAATGACGCGCTCGTGTCGGAGGCAGTCGCGTCGCAGGCGCGGTCGCGCTCCATGGCCGACGACGCCTACAACGACGTGAACTTTTGGCGCATCAAGCCCGGCACAGTGTAGGAAGTTGCCTTTTTCGCTATTATCGCTCGCGCCGTATTATCCAATAAGATCGTATTTTACCCTTCGGATGCTATTTTGAAGTATTACCGATCGGAATTATCGATTCCGATTGGCCAAAAAGCATCCGTTTCAGCCGAGACGCCGCTTTGAAGAAGGAAGAAGAGCCTGATGGCCGACATCATGCGGGGCGGCGAGTCGCCTCGGTAACGCGCGCGTATGGGCGCCGGAAGGGGCGCGCGCGCGGCCGAAACGGAGCTTCCGACCTCCGCTCACGGCAGCTGGAGTCTGTGGGGCCGCATTACCCAACGAGGCGCTCTTTTCGCCGCGAACTCGGCGGCTTTCTGCATGTCTGGAGCGTTCGCCATGCGCCGCCGCCTCATCAAGGACAAGCCCGCGCGCAGCGGGTCGGTGGAGCGCCTGCCCGAGGTCGTGCCGCCTGCTCACGCGGGGGATGAGCGGCCGATCTCGCCCAGCGCCGCGAGCGTCAGCGCGCGCCTTCGGCCGCCCACGAGCCTCCCGTCGCCGCTCTTCTCGAGCGCCGCGCTAGTCAACAACGTGGATAACAAGAGGTAGCGCAGCGACAGGAAGCTGCCAGTCGCGCATGTATGGACTGTTGCCTGGTCTGAGCGGCGACTGCGCTGTAACGCTGCAGGGTGCTCGACCTGCGCGACAAGAAGAAGCTGCGGCCCATTTGGCTCGCACCAGACGAAGGTGCGCAAGGGAGAACGCAGGTGCCAAGTTGGACGCAAGCTCGGACTGACGGACAAATGCAAATGTCGGGGCAGGCGACCAGCAGATCGTGCGTCCGCCGCCACTCGACAGCATGCAGTATGCCAGCCTTGCGGTACGTTTTCGCGTTCGGGTTGCCAGGAGGCAGCGCTGACGCCGGCTGTTCAATCCCCGCAGGCCTCGCGCTTCGGGCAGAGCGGGATGACTAAGATACAGCGCACAGACGCGCTGGCGGCGCAGCTAGAGAAGACAGGGCGCTTCATGGACGGCGTCCACACGTACGAGCAGTCGACCAAGATGCTGGTAACGTCCATGTTCCTCGCACGGAACGAAGATCCAAGCACGCTGACACTCTACGCTCATCGTGGTTTGCACACAGTTCCGGTGCATCCAGAAGAGAGCTGAGGCCCATGACGTAGCAGCGGACGAAATCAAGTGGCTGCGTATTGACTACGAGATCCGTTGCGTTCAACTCGTGGCACTTTGTCTGTGCGGAGCGCGCAAGTCAGAGGCTACCGCCGATAACACCCCGTTCCTCGTAAGTACATGGATATGGAGCTTCAATGAATGGGATAGTGGTGGTGTGTGTGTGACTAGTGTGTTACACGCCTGATGAAATGCAGCTTTTGAAGAAGGGCGAGGACTTGACCTCGCGCGAAGGCCTTGACTACTGCAAGAAGGCGAACCAGCGCGCAGCAGTATACCAGCACCTAGCCAACTACTACAAGAAGCAAAAGAAGTACCAAGCAGCTCTCCAGGCCGCAGAAAAGTCCGTGCATATCAATGAGAAGCTCTCGCCGCGTGACCGGTTCCCGATGGCGTACTTCCTCAAAGCCTGCCTGCACGGACTGCTGAACGATCCGAGCAACGCCGGCCTCATGTACACGCAGTGTCTGACCTTAGCCGAGTCGCAGAAAGCATCTCGGGCAGCTGGGGGCCCAGCCGGAGTTGACCCACAGGCACTCGAAGTGTTTAATACTCTCAAGGCGGCGACACTGCACAACATGGCGATCGAGTGGGCCAACTTACACATGCCCGACCAGACTCGAGAAGCCCTCGCAAGCGCGATGGAGATCGGTGTCCACCGACTTCCACAGTCGCATCCGATCGTCGTCCGGATTTTGGAGACCTACAAAGTGATGCGTCAGAACTTTTTGTTCCGCAAAAACTCCCTCGAAGGAAGCGGCGGCGCCTCGGGCTACTTACCAGCAGCTCCTGTTTCTTTGCCACAAAGGTCAGATGGAGATCTGCCAACTAGTCGACGGCCCGTGGCACCAACACCTCCAAGAGGAGTATCGCCGCGGCCATTGAACCAGCTGTCTCCTCGAATTGCGCGTCAAGATAGTAGTGAGGAGCTTGCGCCTGTACCAGCGACGTTGGCACCATCTCGACCGCCATCGCGACCACCATCTCGACATGCAGATTCGTCCCACCCGTCAACTAGGATCTCGCCTCGTGCCAGAACTGCCAAACGGCCAGCAACGACCCCGGAAGGTCCGATAGGACTCTCTGGTCGTGCACTTCCCCCAGGCGCCACGCGCACCTCACTTGTCATCGCGACGCCGAAAGACACGTATTCTCACGCGCTTGGAGCACGGTACAACCCGCACACGAACCATGTCCGAGCGGAGGCGAAACTCTTCGTTACTCGAACACGAGCTGCAACCAAGATACAGGTGCGGAACGCAAATGTGGGCTAACAAACACTTGCGATCGGGCTAACGACTCCTGCTCGTACAGAAATGCTGTCGGCACGCAATGGCTCGTCATCGTCTTTGCGTGTTACAGAATAATGCTGCGACACTCATCCAGAGTCTATTGCGGATGCACGTCGCGAAATCTCGCTACGAGAGGGTTCTCGGGCAAGTACGCTGCATACAGGCTCTGTGGCGCGGAGCACTTGCTCGCTCGCAACAAAAAGAGCGCGTGTTTGCGACTGCCGCAATTCAAGCCACGTGGAGGGCAAAGATCCAGCGGGACAAGTTCGAGCACGAAAAAGCGCAGATCGTCTTACTCCAGTCACTGTATCGCGGACTCGTCGTAAGAAGAGAGGTTGCCCAACAAATGGATGCAGCAAGAAAGATACAAGCCCACGCACGCCGACACCTTGAAGAAGTGAACTACAAGAAGATGACGCAAGCGGCCGAGGTTTTGAACCGCGCGTTTCGAGGGATGTATGCAAGACACGTTGAGTGTCCAAAAGCCGTTGCGGCGAAGAAGCAGCATGGAGAGGAAGCACGAGAGGCAAAACGGCGCGAGGAAGAGCTCTTTGTTGCTGTGGCCGACGTCTTGACTGCGACGGTTGTAAATGTCGAGGACGCACTTCTTGCTGAAGCTGATCGAGAGAAAACCCAAAGAGAGTTCGAGAGACAGCAGGTTGAGCTCGCTGAGGTTGTGACAGACCTCTTGGCGTCGATGACTCGCACTGTGGAAAACACAGAGAACGCTGGTGATCATTCGATCACCGACGTACTTGCGCCAAAGCCAACCGAATTGGTCTGCGAAAGCGAGCCGGCAAATGGAGAAAACACCGCAGAGCCATCCTCATCACAACACCTAGAAGGCAAACAGGGGGAAACACTGTACGACCCAGAGCTGGCTGGTTCGAGCAACCTCGAAGTCGTATCCCCGTCAGGCAATACTTTACCAACCGAGACGAACCTTTCACAGCCACCTACCTCGACAGGCGTCCAGGAAGCTGTGCGAGTGGAGGCCACTCTCGTCAAGAGCGAATCCAATCGCCTCATTATCGGCGCTATCATGGCTGCGACTATCTCTTCGTATATTGAAGCCAATATCGAGGCAGCAATCAACGACTCGACCGATCCAAGCGCTCCGTTCAACACAACATACCTAAAGCACTCGTTCGTAAACCATGACAAACAACTTCCAGCCACACATCCCAACAGCAACCACAACCTGTCTAACGAAGCGATTCAACTAACACCAGAGGAACCAGTAAGAGCAAGGTTAGTCGAAGACGTGTTGAAGGCGGTGGTTGCGGCCGGCGACGTGCCGGTACCCGTCGCTGAGGCAGCAGTCGTGGAGGCACCAATCGTGGAGGCAGCAGTCGAGTTACCTGTGGAAGCAGTGGTGTCGGTGGCTGCGCCGTCGATCGACGAGGACGTGTCGCGTGCGGT
>JAADXX010000306.1:0-31120 GCA_023338025.1 Phytopythium oedochilum | reverse complement strand
GATTCGCCTCCCTCCAGAGGCTGGGCGATGCGTACCAGGGAGAATGTGTCGCCTCCCAGAATCCGGGAGAATGCGTCGCCTCCCAGACTGCTCAAGAAACCCTACACATGGATGCTCATTGGACGGCATTTAACTTGAGCGTTCGAAGGCGCATGCGTGCGAAGTTGTCGCCAGTGTAATTCCACGAATACCAGTGGGCGTACAGTATTATATACGTACTGTACGTTTATTCAACGTCACGCCCATCTACGAGTATCCTAAAATCGACTTCAGTTCAATGATTAGCCTAGAGTTATCATCATAGGACCCGAGGGGTTGTCGCGTCGCATAATACGCTGGGCTCTGTGTTGGACGATTCACCAAATTTATTTCGACTGACCACCGAACGCCGTATTGGACACTCACTATACTGGAGGGACAATGTGGACACTTCGCACTGTCTATATACAATATATTATTGTTATAATGTCGCTCGTTTTACCATCAAAACGAGACGCTCTTTCGATGTTCGCAATAACTCGGACCCCCACAACTCTTTGATTAGCCGATGACTGTGCAAGATTGCTGAATGTGGTTACTGGCTGACCCGTAAATGAATAAATAGCACTGCAGTGGGGTTGTTCGACCAGCTCGCTTGGCATACCTAACAAGGTACTAGACGAGGTAGGTGAACGGGTCGAAGCCTGTTCATGACTAGACTCCACTTCCGGCAGTTCTTTTAATTATGATGCTGCAGTCCATGCGAGCATTGCACAGCGACGTATCCCGAACCGAAGCCGACTCGGCAAACAATCCAGCAGCTTCATCGACCAGATAATCTACGACTCGGTCAGTCGCATCCTCAGCAGCGAACACGGAGTCACTCAATCGGCGCGTTTATGGACGCTGTGAAATCACTCACATACCAAGAGGACGTTTTGGCGGATGTGAACATCCTGCGCGACTCGTCCAACGCGCAAGGCTCCCACCGTGCGATGTTCCGCAAGTTCGTAGCGCAGACGAACGAGATCTGTTGCGATTCCCTCCTCGCTCGAATTGACCGATCGAGCCCATCCGCTGTTGGCTGCTCGACACGCAGTCACTGCGAGAGATGGTGAGCCGGTCTCGGCGAAGGTCGTCCCCGTCAATCCTCCAGTTTGTGTACTACCTTCACCGGTCGCTCTGCGTCGATCTGTGCGTGCGTGGTATGAGATATTCGTACGTTCGACAGATGCTTCTTCTTCTTCTGGGTCGTTCAGCGCGCATCCGGCATGCGCGACTCGTGCTAGACGACAGGATCATCAACGTTGTATGTCTCGTATCGGGTGACGAGAGGCTGGTGACGCGAATGGTTTGGCTGGGATGCTGTGCTCGAGTCGCGCCGCGCGATTCACTCAACTCGAGTGGACGCCCATGTCAACGACCGTTAGTGTGTACAATCGATTGAAAGGAGGGGGTTGTTCAGACCCTGCCGTGGTGTATAGCGTGTCATGTGGTGCCTGATTGTCTTGGTGGAGTCAAGATCAGAGATTTGTGCGGCGCTGTATCGAAAGGGTTGTTGTCCAATGGGACGGGATTATCCATCACTTAATGACCAATGAACGAGAGGATTCCTAAAAATAATGTTCAAGCGACGCTAAGGGTGGGTGTCAACGCTATATGTGGGCCGCCGACTTCTTCAAGACGCCCAAGTGCAATGCTGGTGGCGGCGCTGGACGCGCAGGAGCTCGCGCTCATGCTGAGCGACGATGACTTGCAGGAGCAGGAGCAGGTGGAGGAGCAGCAGCAGCAGCCTCACCAGCAGCAGACGCGGCCGTTCCCTGGGATTGCCAATGCCGTGCTCGCGGTCATTCAGCGCTTAGAGCCGTGCTCCGCATCGGGAGATGAGTGCGTTCGACTGTCTCTACTAGCCTTCAGGCAAAGCGCGAGAGTCTGACAGACAGCTGAGCTCGGCAGGGTGTCGGTGCGGGAGCTGGCGCGGCAGCTGCAGCTTCTACCCGTCGACGCGGACGCGCTGCCGCTCGTGCGGCTACTGCAGCAGGTGCGGGACGAGTCCATCCCGCGGCCAGCAGTGCTCGAAGTGTGGACCAAGCTGCTGGCTCGCGGGGCCAGCAGCTCTAGTAGCAGCGCGACGCCAGGGCCGCGGACGCCCACGGCGAACCGCAAGGTCGCGAGGGCCAAGAGCGCGGGCTGCAAGCCCGTCGTGCCCGTCCGCGAGCTCGAGCACAAGCGCAAGCAGGCTGAGTGCGACCTCCGACTGCTGCAGAACCGCATCTCGTTGCTGCAGGTTTGGCGCTGCTCTGCCCATGCGGCCGCTCTCATTGGCTCCTCGCCCTCAGTTCGTGTTGTTCCCTTGCGACAGAGCGAGGAGAGCAAGGCGTGGAAGAAGATCTCGCAGACCCAGGAGCGCGCCGAGGAGGTGCTCGCGCTGCGCGTGGCGAGCATGCGGCGGCTCGAGGAGAAGGCGCAGCACGCGATGGCGCGCGCGCAGCAGACGCGCAGCGAGCAGCGGCGGCAGCACTCGCTCAAGAAGGAGTCGGTCGTCAAGAAGCGGCACGCCGAGATCCAGGCCATCTCGAAGCGGTTCCAGGACGTGGAGCAGGTCAAGACCGAGAGTCGGCGGCTCAAGGCCGAGCGCGAGCAGCTGCAGCTGCGCGAGGTGGCGCGCGCCAAGGAGAAGCGCGAGGGCGTGCGGCGCCAGGAAGCCGCGCTCAAGCGCAAGAAGCTGGCCGACCGGCAGCTGGCCGACCAGGACGTGGCGCTGCGGCTGCTGGCCAAGGTCTCGAGCGAGCAGCGGCAGATCCGCGAGCACCGGCGGCGGGTCGAGGACATGGAGCGCACCGAGCGCGAGCTCATCGCGCGGCTGCAGGGCACGCAGCTCATCCAGCGAGAGGCCTACTCGGTGCTCGAGCGCGCGCTGTTGCGGTCGGTCCCCGGTCCAGTCCACGACGGGAGCGGCAGCTGCGTGGGCCTGGCGACTACTGCTACTGGGAGGAACAAGCGCAGCGTCGGTGCGCTGGCGCCACTGCCGCCGCAGCACGTCCACCGCCACCTTGAAGAGGAGCTAGACGAGGAAGAGCTCCACCGATACGATACTCCCGAGCCCAGGCGTGTCGTCCCGCCAGTCGATGCCGCCCAGCAGGCTGGCGAGTGATATATAGAGAGCACATGCAGCTAAGCCCAGAGCCAACTGCTTCACGCCCTTGACCAAAGCAGGAGAGCCGAGTTCTTGACAACGCCTTCCGGCAGCAAACAGCCAACGTCTCACTGGCCTTGGACACACGTGGACAACAGCAGTGGACACCAGGCAGGCAGCAACAGGCTACTCGGCTTGCGAGCGCGTGCTGCGCCGCCCGAGCGAGCGCCTACTGGCAGAAGCGCGGGTCGACCGTCACGAGCTTCTCGGCGACGGCCTTGTGCGTGCGCTCCAGGAAGAGCATCTTGGCCTTGACGCCGATGTATCCGTCCGAGGGCTGGCGACGCTGCTGGCCGTCGTGCAGCGCGAGGCAGTTGGCGCCAAAGTGGCAGCTGCGGCCGAACTCGCACTCCTTGGTGCGGAAGAACGGGTTGTACCAGCAGATCTCGACCTCCGAGTGCGACTTGTAGCAGCGGCCGTTCGTGCAGCGCTCGCGGTACTCGCACAGGTAGCCCTTCGAGTTCAGGTTGCGCTCGCCAGTGTTCGTCGTGTTGTTCATCCACTCCGTGTTGGCCCCGACGTCCACGTGCGCGCACACGCACCACGAGTGCTCCTGCACGTCCACGTACGAAAAGTGGTCCGGCTGCGTGCACTTGAGCAGCTTGTACAGCGGGTTGTACGTCATGACCTCCTGGTACGTGTGCGACTCGGGGCACTGGCCCGTCGAGCGGCCCGAGCACGACAGACCCTGCTGGCACAGCCGCGCCTTGTCCACCAGGCGCATGTGCTCCAGCATCGCGCGGAACATGACCTTGGCGCGGCCGTCCGGCTGCGGGATGTCGTCGTCCTTCGTGTAGTAAAACTGGTAGTAAGGCTTGGGCGTCAGCGCACGCTTCGGGATCACCACGGGGCTCGGCGGGCGGGCCGTCAGCACGGACAAAGGCTGCGTCGGCTGCGTCGGCGGGAGCGGCGGCGGAGGAGGGGGATCCAGCGATGATGACGATTGTAGCGACAGACCCATGAACATGGAGCGCTGGTCGGTCGGGAACGGCGGCAGACCAGGCGGCAGCGGCGCGCTGCTGCCATTGAGACTCGACGGCGGCGGCGGCGGCGACGGCGAGGTCGAGCCCCAGATGCCGCGCTGCGGGGACGACGAGGTCGTCGACATGACGCCAGCATCCGACGAGAACGAGCCGCGCGGAGACGGCCACGAGGCCGACGACAGCAAGCCCGGCGGCGCCGACGAGGAGGAGGAGCTAGACGGCGGGAGTGGCGGCTGCGACGGGAACGGCGGGCTCGTCATGGACGACGAGACCGATAGCGCGGCGAACGCGGCGGCGTGCGCCTCGACCTGCTCCTGTCCCTGGCGCTTGGCGCTCGCCGACTCCTTGGCCTCCTTGTAGCGCGCGTACATGCGCCACACGTTCGGCAGCGTCTCCGCCATGGCAGCCATGGCTCCGCAGAGCTCGACCTGCTTGAAGAACCCGAGCGCGCCGCGGTTGTGCGAGGCCCAGTTGCCGACGTTCTTGACGCAGTAGAGCGCGCCCGTGAGGCGCTGCACGTCCGTGTCAAAGTTGCCGACGAGCGCGGCGTCGTCTTGGTCGTCGTCCGCGGGTCCTGAGCGCAGCGGCGAGCCACCCATAATGTAATAGTCGAAGCCGCTCGCGCTGCTACCGGAGGCGCTGCTGCTCGTCTTCTTGAGGTCGTATTGCTGGATACTGGATAGATAATTCTTCATGTACTGCGTAATGAGCGTGCCAAGCGGCTCGCCGAGGATTACAACATTAAGCACGTCCTGCACGCCCAGCGCGCGCATGTAGAGCAGCAGCAGGTCGTTGAAGCTCGTGCGCACGCCGTTGCCGTTGCCCTCGCTAATGTCCAGGCGGATGTCGCGCAGCAGCTCGGCCGCGCGCGGCCGGAGGCTCGCGGGCAGCCAGCCGACAAGCCCGCGCTCCGTCTCGCGCCTGTCAAACAGCTCGTCCACGAGCGCGTCGACGGCCGGCCGGCGCTGCGTCTGCTCCACGGACCGCGCGAGCTCCTGCATGCGCTGGCCGACGAACTCGCGCACCTCGCCCATCATACGGTCCTTGTACTGCGCCATATGCCGCACGTTGTCCTCGAGCGACCGGATGAGCCCGTTCTGCATGAGCTCGCGGTCGCGCATGAACTGGTTGAACTCGCTGTTGAGCCGCGCCACGGCGTCCGCGCCGCCGGCCGGCTCGCCATTTGGCGCGGCGCTCGACACGCCCGAAGACGACGGCGAGGAGGAGGAGAGCGCCACGCCGGAGCCGAGGCCGCCCATGCTGAGCACCGACGCGCCGGTAGAGATGAAGCTGGCCATGCTGGCCGAGGACGAGGCCGAGGACGAGCCGCCAGCGTCCAGGAACGCGGCCGCCGGGTCACACTCGCGGCTCGAGAGCATCATCATGTCCGTCGCTACGGATCGGAGCAGGAGCGAGGGGGAGGGAGGGAGCGGGGGCGGCGGAGGAAGGCGCGTCCTGGATCGCCGACGACGACACTAGCAGCTTCCGTGGTTCCCAGGGTTTCGCCTTTTGATCGCACTTTCTTCATGGCGGGAACGGGACAGGGGGGGTACATCCAGTATTTACATATATAGCCTTGTCTCCGACGTTGCGAGTATGCCGCTGACCATACAAACTCGAAAAGCAGCTTTTCGGTTCGCTTCCCTTCACTCTTCCATAATGACGGAAATAGACCCGAGGCACCCTGGTCCCTTGCAAACGTAGCCGTAACCGCTCCAGGTGGCCAAGGCGATGGCAATCAAGACGCGGATGGTGATGGCTGGGAGGAGGCTGGCGCCGCGGCGGCTGCAGCTGCTACTGGGCGGCGCGCGCGCCGTGAGCGGCTCGGCCCTGAGGCTCGGCGAGTTCTCGGACGTGCTGCGCTTCGAGCTGGCGGCTGGCGGCGCGCTGGGGCCGGCGGAGCTCGCGCACAAGGCCGTGCTGGTGGTCAACACGGCCTCTCGCTGCGGGTACGCGTCGCAGCTGCATGGCCTGCAAGCGCTGCACGAGGCGTACGCGGCGCGCGGACTCGTCGTCGTGGCGGTGCCGTCAAGCGACTTTGGCGCGCAGGAGGTCGAGGCCGAGGACGCCGCGCTCGCGGCGCTGTACGCGTCGCCGGCGGTCGGCGGCGCGCGCTTCCCGGTCGCCAAGAAGACGCACGTGGTCGGCTCCCGCGCGCACGCGTTCTTCGCGCGCATCGTGACCGAGTACAGCCGGTCCGTGGCGCCCACGTGGAACTTCGACAAGTTCCTGGTGGACCACCACGGCGACCTGCGCGCCGTGTTCCCGCACGACACGGACCCGCTCGAGCCGGAAGTGCACGCGGCCATCGAGGAGGTGTTGGCCGACCTGCCGCGCGTGTCGGAGCCTGAGGAAAGCGCGGACGTCGCTACTGCCGATGCTGCTGCTCCGACTGACAAGACTGGCGCGTAGTGGAGACAGGAGCGCAGCAGTACAGCAGCAAGCATACACCTGGCGGCGCCAGTCGTTCCGTTGTCGTGCTCGGGCTACGCTTGAGGGTCTCTGCTCACGGGCTCCGCTAGAGACGCGTACAGCGCTTGGATCGCCGCGGTTGACGGCGGTCTCGTGCTGCCATTCGCGTCGGTAGCTTGGTCTTCTGTCGTGTCGCTCGTGGCGCTGGAGCTGCGCCGCTGCTGGGCCGCGCGCTTCTTGGCCTCGTACCGCAGCCGGCAGCGCTCGCGCTCTCTGGCCTTCTGCTCCTCGGTCGCGGCCCGCCGCCGCTCCCGGCTGCGCTGCGCCTCGCGCTCGCGCTGGTCCTCGGTGGCCTGCATGCGGCGCTCGCGGCTGCGGCGCGTCTCCTTGTCCTTGAGCTCTCGCGGCGCCTCCTTCCGCCGCTGCTTGCTGCGCTCGGCCTCCTCCAGCCGCTTCTGCTTGCGCCTGCGCCGCTCGGCGTCCGCGTGCCGCTGCGCCGGCGTCATCTTCTCCCTGCGCTTCTTGCTGCGCTGCGCCTCCAGCTCGCGCACCTCTGGCGGAGCGCCGAGCCGCCGGAGACGGCTGCGCTCCGCCTCCGACGAGCGCTGGCCGTTCGCTCGACAGCTGATCGACGGCGACCGCGGAGGCATTGCTCGCGTCTGGCTCAGCTCCGGCATCGCCTCACGGACAGGAGCACCGCTGGGCTGCAAGCCACGCGACTGCACCGGCGTCGCCAGCTCCGAGGCGGCGGCTGCTCCGCCGACAGACACCGGCGCCTCCGGTAGCGAGCGCAGGAAGCCATCGTAGGCCGTCACGTGCGTCTGCCGCAGGTGCAGCAGCGCCTGGCGCTGGCCCAGGTCGTCCGGCTCGTACGCGTGCGTCAGGTCCGCCTTCTTGTCGTTGCACCTGCGTCCAAGCGGCCGTTAGCGACGCGGTCGTCGGCGCGGAGCACGCTCAACGGGCCGAAGGCTCCCTCGTACGCGCGGCAGACCCAGCACTCCTTCTCGACGATCTCGCTCCACTTGTTGTCCTGCATCGAGATCTGCGGCAGTAGGCGCGCGATAGACACACGCACACGCGTGAGTCTCACTACAGCACATTGAGAACCGGGAGCTGGGAGCTGTTAGGCGCACCATGCGCTTCTCGGTCGACTTTAGCTGCGAGAACCACGCGGTGGCGTCCTTCTTGCGGCGCGGGCCGAAGCGGACGCGCTGGTTCTCCTCCTCGGACACGCCGTTGAACCGGTAGAGCACGTTCTTGAGGTGGCAGGCCTTGAAGTGCGCGACGAAGTACCGCGGGTGCCGCAGGAAGTCGAAGAAGAAGCTCTCGTTGCACTCCTCGCACCGGACCAGGTTGGCGCGGATGCGGTCGAAGTGCTCCTCGATGGGCAGCGTCTGCGCCGCCGCCGCCGCCGCCACCGCGCCCAGTCCGCCCGCAGACGCGGCAGACGCAGCAGATGCAGCAGATGCAGCGGACCCGGCGGGGGCTGCGGCTGCGGCGCCCGGGGCGTCGCCGCCGCCGAACGCCGCGCCGCGCCGCCCCAAGTCCATCTCGCGCCTCCCGAGTTCAAAACAAGAAACGATGGGGGGGTTGTCGCCTCTCCATTGGTCAAAACTTCGCATAAGACAAGTACGTATATATGATTGGTTGAAAATAGTATAAAGTTTTATTTTGAACCAATCACGGCGGTTATTGGAGTCGCGGCCAGCCATTTTTCCGAGCATAACAACAGCCGACTCGGTGGTCACTAACGAACGGGACGAGTCGGTCGCGGCGACGATGGGCAAGGGCGGAGGACGCAAGGGCGGCGGCGGCGGGCGCGGCAAGAAGCGCAAGAGCGTGTGGGACGATGAGCCGGCGGCTGGTGCGCGGAGCGGCGGCGCGCGGGAGGGCGGCGCGCGGCCGGAGCGGCGCGAGTCCATGATGGGCCAGTGGAAGAAGCACAAGGTGGCGACTCACCACAAGCGGCGCGCGTTCGAGGGCTCGGTGGCCGACAAGAAGCAGCAGCAGCGCGAGACGCTGCTGGAGGAGCGGCGGCGGCTCGCGGAGCGCGCGTTCGGGGACAAGGCGGCGCGGCTGGCAGCGGCGGCGGGGACCAAGAGCAAGGGCCGCAAGAAGAAGCCGACGGAGCGCCGGCGCCGCCGGAAGAAGCCCAAGGCGGACGAGCACGCGTCTAGTGGCGAGAGCAGCGAGGAGGACGAGGAGCAGCCGCCGCGCAGGGCCAGGGACTCGGTGTTCGACCAGTTCGTGCAGGCGTTCCGTCCGGCCGACAGACTCGAGAGCGAGGAGGAGGAGGAGGACGAGGAAGACGAGGAAGACGAGGAGGAGTATGAGCGTGTGCTTGTGGATACGGACGGCAACGAGATCTCGGGTGACGAAGAGGAGGAGGAGGAGGAGGAGGAGGAGGAGGAGGACAAGAGTGGCGAACAGGATGAGGCTGAGGCGGAAGCGACCGACGAGGATGAAGAAGCAGCGCCGGTCGAGGAGGAGGAGGAGGAGGATGGAGAGCATCCGCGTCAAGACCCGTACCGAGCGCGCTTCCAGCTGGCGACGTTCACGGAGCAGGAGGCTAAGGCCATGGATGCGGCGCCGCGCAAGTTCGCGCCGGTGAGCGGCAAGCAGGCGGACATGTGGCCGTCCGAGTACGTAGTGTCGCTCCGCCCCGGTGTGGTGGCCAATGCCGCCGAGGCCGAGGCGGACGACGAGCTCGGGCTGCGCTCCATCCGCTCGCGCCTTCGGGACGCGTGGAAGCTCAAGGCCGTGGATGCCGACGCGCTGTGGCCTCGCGGGTCGGCCGAGCGCGCGCTGTTCAGCAACCTGCTAGCGTACCGCGACGTGCTGTTCGCGGCGCAGACGCTCGACAACACGCGCGCGCTGCGCCGCATGAGCGCCATGCACGTGCTCAACCACGTGCTCAAGACGCGCGACACGGTCACGCGCAACAACGAGCGGGTTCGCAGGCGCAGCAGCCGCGAGCACGAGACGCAGCCCGAAGACGCCGATGCGGCTGAAGGAGACGACGACGACGGCGGCGAGAAGGAGTACCGAGACCAGGGCTTCTGCCGCGCGACCGTGCTGGTGCTGCTGCCGCTGCGGAGCGCGGCCGTGGCGTTTGTGCAGCTGCTGCTGGAGCTGCTGCCGCCGGCGGTCGACACGTTCCACAACAAGGACCGGTTCTTCGACGAGTACGGGAGCAACGAGGGCGAGCAGGATGAGGGCGGCGACGGCGAGCCGGACGACGAACGGAAGGAGTGGCAGCGCGTGTTCGCGGCCGGCAACAACGATGACTGCTTCCAGATCGGTCTGTCGCTGTCGCGGCGCGCCATGCGCTTCTACAGCGAGTTCCACCACGCCGACATCATCTTGGCGTCGCCGCTGGGTCTGCGGCAGCACCTTGGCGACGAACTGGCCGAGCTGGACGCCGCCGCTGGCGAGGACCCGTCGAGCGAGTCGAAGACGAAGACGAAGCTGTCGACCGACGTGCTGTCGTCCATCGAGGTGTGCGTGGTCGACTCGGCCAGCCTGATCGCCATGCAGAACGTGGACCACCTGCGGTCGGTGCTGCGCGCGGTGAACGCGCCGCCGCGCGAGGCGCCGCACGCCGACTTCAGCCGGCTGCGCGAGTGGAACCTGAGCTTCCTAGGCGCCTACTTCCGGCAGACGGTCGTCTTCGCGCACGGACTCGAGCCGCTGCTGCACGCGCTCGTGAGCAAGCTGTGCCGCAACCGGAGCGGTTGTCTGCGCGTGGCGCGCGCGTACGACGCGGCCGACGGCTCGGCGAGCATCTCGCGCGTCGTGCCGCGCGTGCAGCAGGTCTTCCAGCGCGTCGACGCGGACGTCGGCTCGGGTGCCTTGCGCGCGGCCGACGAGACCGAGCTGCGCTTCGCCTTCTTCAGGAAGCACGTGTTCGAGCCGCTGCTGGACCGGCCGCGCAAGCACGTGCTCGTCTTCATCCCGTCGTACCTCGACTACGTGCGCGTGCGCAACCTGTTCAACGAGCCCGAGAATCGCAAGCTGCTGCGCTGCCTCCAGATCTGCGAGTACACGCCGGCGCGGCAGGTGGCGCGCGCGCGCACAGCCTTCTTCCACGGCCGCTGCCACGTGCTGCTCGTAACGGAGCGCTTCCACTTCTACCACCAGTACCGGCTGCGAGGTATCCGGCAGCTCATCTGGTACGCGCCGCCCGCCATGGGCGACTTCTACGCCGAGGTGCTCAACATGCTGCCGGGTGTTGCGGGGTCTGCCGACGCGGATGGCGAGGAAGATCACGACGACGTGGCTGAAGACGACGAGGAGGAAGAAGCCGGCAAGAGCTCCATCGCGCTCTTCTCGCGGCTCGACCTCTTCCGGCTGCAGCGCGTGGTCGGCGACAAGCGCGCCGAGCGCATGTGCCGGCCCAAGGCGTCCAAGCCGACCTTCCTCTTCCGCTGAGCTCGGGAACACACCATAGACGACGCGTTCATCTGTTGTTGTTGTTGTTGCGTCCGCCACCGGGGGTCTCTATTATCATGACGACAACGTACCTTAGCTGCCGCTGCGGAGCTTGCGCCACTGGCTGCGTAGCATCTCCGTGAGCGACTGCGTTGCATCGCCGTCCATGTCGCCGCTCGCGCTGTCCGTCTTCTTGCTCAGCACGTCCACTTCTGGGCCGCTGCGACTCGGCCGCTCGCTTCGGCGGTCGTGGTCGCTGTTGCTGCCGCCGAGCTTGCGGCCCTTGGAGTAGTCTCCGCGGCGGCCGTCGCGCTGGTACTGCGGCCGGCTACTGCTACTGCCACTGCCACTGCCGCTCTTGCTGGCCGCGTAGTGGATGACAGACGACCGCGGCTTCCTGCGCGTGTCGCGGTTGACGGTCGTGTTCACGAGGCCCTGCTCGACGAGCTCGAGCACGCGCGCCTTGAGCTCTAGCGCGAGCGCCTTCTCCGTGAAGGTCGCCTCGAAGCGGAAGGAGAGCCAGAGGTAGAGGTCGATGATCTGCGCCTTGATCTCCACGTCGCGCAGCGCCTCGGCCGTCTGCGGCGCGTACTTGGGCAGGTAAATGTCCAGCGCCACGCTCTGCGCCTGCGCGTGCGCGCGCGCGTAGTCGACAAACACGCGGCGCGCGAGCGGGTGGCGCAGGTTGACGGGCGCCATGCAGAACGTGAAGCGGTCCGAGAGCGGCAGCTCGACGTCGCGCAGCAGCGCCGCCGCGTCCTTCATCTCCGAGTGGTTGCACAGAAAGTAGTCGCCGTCCAGCCGCGCGAGCATCACGTACTTGTCGATCAGGTCGCCCAGGTCCGTGATGCCCGGCAGCTGCTTGGCAAACTCCTCCATCTGCTCCGACGACGGGAACAGCCCGGCCGCCTTGAGCGGCATCTGCGGCTGCTCGAACGATTCCTTCAGGTACTCGAGGTCGTCGGCCGCGAGCGTCGTGGCCACGCCGCCGGTCGCTGCATACGCGCCGCCGTCGCGGCCCGCGCGGCCCGCGATCTGCTTGGCCAGCGCCGGCGGGATGTCCACGAGCCCGGCCGCGCGCGCGCCGCCAAACTTCTTGACGGTCGAGAAGACGACGCGGCCGATGTTGAGGTTGAGCCCCATGCCGACGGCGTCCGAAGCCACCAAGATGTTGTACTCGTTGCCGCGCGCGTTGAAGAGCCGCGCCTGCTGCGAGCGCGTCTCGGGCGGCAGCTGTCCGTAGATGATGCAGCACTTCTGGCCCGTCTTGACCTCAATGTCGCGCTTGAGCTGGAACAGCTCGCGCCGGGAGAAGGCCACGACGCAGTCGCCCGGCTGCACGTGGCGAAACGACTCGAGGTGCGCGTCCGCCACCTGCAGCGGCGCTCGGCGCTCGTACGAGCGCACTTCGAACTCGTCGCCCGTCGTCTCGGCAAACTTGCGCAGCAGGTCCATGGCCTCGCCCGAGCCGCACACGTGGACCTCGTTCGCCTGCAGCCCGAAGAACGCGCGCGTCCAGGCCCAGCCGCGCTGCGGGTCGCCGATGAGCTGGACCTCGTCAATGACGGCCACGTCCCACTTGCGGTTGATGTTGGCCATCTCGACCGTGCACGCCACGTGGCTCGAGAACGGCACGAGCTTCTTCTCCTGGCCCGTGACCAGCGACGTGTAGAGCCCGTCGGCGTTGAGCCGCTCAAAGACCTCGAGCGCGAGCAGCCGCAGCGGCCCGCAGTAGATGCCGCCGTCGGCGCCGGCCTGCTTGAGCCGCTCGAGCGCCGCGAACGTCTTGCCGCTGTTGGTCGGGCCCTCGTGGTACACGATCTTGCGCCGCATGGCGGTCGCGAACGGGTACAGCTCGTGCGGCAGGCGCAGGTCCGTCAGCTCCTGCAGCGAGAAGGCGTCTTCTCCGCCGTTCGCGCCGTCTTCGCCGCCGGCGCGCGGCATGTAGTCGGCGGCGCGCGCAAAGTCCAGGAAGAACGGGTAGAAGACGAACGAGTTGCGCTTCGTCTTGGCCGCGTGGAGGTCGCCGCTCCCGTCGTCCAGCAGGTCGCGCGCGAACGCCTCGAGCTCGCGCTGGTCGCGGAAGAACTGCGCCGGCGCGCGCATGAAGGCCTGGCGGAAGCCCGCGGCCGCCGGCGCCCATTCTCCCGCGTTCAGGCCCGCCTCGACCGCCAGCGCCTTGGCCTCGTAGTTGCGCGGGAACGACCGCAGGCGCTTGTGGATGCGCTTGGCCACGTCCGCGGGCCACGCCAGCGCGTTACTGTCCGCCGCGCCTTCGTTGTTGCTGTGGCTGCGGCTGGGCTGCGGCTGCGCGGCGCTGGAGAACGCGCGAGGGGCAGGAGCGAGTAGTGATGGGGAGATGAAAGCGGCGGTTGCGCGAGATGTAGAGCGAGCCAGAAGCCCGGAGGCGACCGCCCGGGACAGCAGAGACGCGCGCCGCACGCGCACCGAGGTGGCGGCCGCCGAAAGCAGCGTCGAGGCGCGCAGCATCGCCGAGGAGTGCGTGCGCGGAGACAGGCGGGAGGTGCGCCGATGTCGCCGCCCTGCGCGTTGTGTAGTGATGGATGAAGTCCAAGCAACTGAGGTGGTGGAGCGGAACCGATGACATTCGCGCGACCTTCCTGCGACCTTCAGAGAACATTCGTACGACTGCAATTGGAAAGCGTGCAGGGTTGGACCAAAATGGTCCAGTGAGCGAACCCATCGGACCAGTTTGGTCCCAGTGTTGAAGTGGGCACTATCTGATACGCTGAACAGCTCAATGCCCGCTCCGCGTTGCTTCAAATTGTAGTCTACTCGCCGAAAGAACGCGCGCACATGTAGCTAGATGCACGGTCGCAGTTAACGACCCAGCCACCCGCCTCCTTCACTCCTTCACTCCTTCACTCCTTCACTCCTCCTCCTCTTCCTCCTCGTCGTCGTCGATCCGCTGCCGACCGCTGCGCGAGGACGCGGACGACGACGAATCGTCCGAGCCCGACGACAGATCCAAGTCCGCGTCCACGTCGTCCGCGCGGGCGCGTCGCTGCTGCTCCTTGTGCCTCCGGGAGGCGCTCAGCTGCGCCGACAGCGACGCCGCACTCTCCGGGAACACGCGACACCCGTGGCGCAGACTCGTGGCGCGCAGCGCGTCCAGGTCATCTAGGAACGTCTCGAGCGACGACACTGACGCGCATGCGCCACCCCTCGCCTCCGCAGACAGCAAGATGCTGTTGAGCTCGTCGGCCACGCGCTCGCGGAAGCTGCTGGTCAGGAACTGCCGCGCGCGGCTGTCGGTGGGCAGCTGGCTCGGGTCGTCGTGCAGCAGGACGCTCATGAACAGCGCGAGGTCGTCTCGAAGCGCCGAGTTGCCCTCTATGTCAGCGCCTGAAGGGGGTTGTCTGCCGCTCGCGTCGATGTAATCTGCAAAAACCGACTGGGCGATCGCGATCGCCTTCTCCGCTTGCCACTGACTGCCCCCGTTCACCGGCTGAGAGCTCGGCGAGACCGTGTTGCTTGATTTTGAAGACCTGGGCTGAGCGACGTCCAGCACGCACAGCATGTGGCAGTAGAGGAGAACGCGCTGGTACCGCGGCGTCGACTGGAGCGTCGTGAAGTACGGGAGGCGCTCGATCGTCTCCAAGGCGCGCGCTGTCTCGAAACAGCGCACGCATCGCCGCACTTCGCCTCGCACAGGCAGCGACCGCTCTGCTTCGTCCACCGAGTCGCTTGAACTTGCATCGATCGATCCATGGTCGTGGCTCACGTCGTGGAAGCCATTCGTCTTCGGACCGGCGGCATCGTTCGAGGAACTTGCGGTCGCTTGCATAGAGCCACGCAGCGCCTTGAACGCGCCTTCGTAGCCGCAATGCTTAAAGTAGTCGAGCACGAGCGCGTCCATGACCGCGTCGTCCTCCTGCTGCTTGCTTTGGACACCCGGGAGCGCGTCCGAGCCTAGCGAGCGCTGGCGCTCCTTCAGCACCTGCTTCTGGAAACTGAACAGGTCAAACTTGAACTCGGTCGGGGCAAACACGGTGCGCACGCACTCGCCAGCCCGGTGCAGACTCACGGACGGATACAGCTCTTTCTCTTCGGCTGCCGACGAGTCAGCGTCGCTCATGGTCTCGTCGTCGCCGTCATCGTCCATGTCCGAGCCATCGCAGTCGCTCCTGGCGTCAGCTTCCAGCTCGTACCGGTCGAATTCCACTGCCACGCAGTCCTGTGCGTCGTCCTCGCCGTCCTCGTCGTCCACGGCCAAGTCCAAGTGGTGCACGTCCGTGGCCGGCACCATGCCCATGAGCTTGCCATTGAGCGTGAAGAAGAACGTCTTCGAGTCGAAGAGGATACCGCAGCCGACGACGTCGCCGGCGCCGTACTTGTCGCACTCGAGGTACTGCGTCCCGTTCGACACGACGCGGCCCGTCTTGCCGACGTACGCGAGCGACCGAGCGCTCTGGCCCAGGTCCGGGTGGCCCAGCGGGATCTTCTCGTCGTCCGCGCGCAGGTGGGCCTCGTCCGACAGTCCGCGGCCCGCGCGAGCGTTCACCTTGAGCGGCAGCTGGCCGACCGAGAACCCGACGGCCACGCGGTGGTCGAAGCGCTTCTTCTCCAAGTCGCGGCGCATGCGGCGGCGCTCGTAGCGGGGCCGCAGGTGCTGCTGCGGCTGCGTGCGCGAGCTCAGCGTGAAGGCGAAGTGCACCCCGCTGCTGATGGCGCTCGGGACTCCAGTGCCCCTGGTACTGCTGCTGCTGCTAGTGCTCCTCGCGAGGACCTGGTAGTACCGCATGTCGGCGTCGTTCTCGTCCTCCGACTCGAGCCACGGCGAGGCGCGCGCGCCGCCGCCATTGCCATTGCCACTGCTGCTGCTGCCTTGGTACAGCCGCCACACTGACCGGCCGCTAGCGGCGCGTTCCGCTGCCAGGGCCTCGCCTTCCATCGCCACGTCGCTCTCCTCTGACCGCGCGGCGGCTCCGTTACTAGCCGGCGAGGCGTCCGACCCCATGCTACGCGCGGAAGCCGCCTCGACGTCCTGCACGCGCGCCTGCACGAGCTGCCGCGCGCGCTCCCTCCACGAGCCGCGCGCGGCGGCGCTGTACGGGTGTCCGGCCGCGGCCCTGGCCGGGAGAGCGGTCGGGGGGAGGCCCATCGCCTGCGCGCGCCGCGCGAGGATCTGGCGCGCGTCCAAGGCGCCAGGGTCCTCGTCCGTCGGCCGCGCGTCGCCCTCGCCCGTCGACAGCACCTGCACCTCGTAGTAGAACACGCGCAGCGTTCGCACCGCGGCCTCGGTGGTCCGCCGGTGCGCGCTGCCGCCGCCGCTTCCCTGGGCCGCGCGAGGCGGCAGCGGCGGCGGCGGCGTCGCGGCCGTGCGCGTGCGACCAGAAACCGCGCGCGTCGAGCGGAAGCAGGCCGCGTCCAGCGCGTGGTTGCCGCGCCCCACGTACTCGGCCGTCCACCGGTCCGCGTGCAGCTTGCCGTCGTACCCGTGGCCGCGCGCGTCCAACTCCATCGCGCCTGCGGACGCCTGCGGATCGGCGGATCGGCTTCTCTCACGCGCGCGTCCGCCCGAAGGGATGATGATCCCGCCGCCGGCTTCTTCTTCCGCGTTACTATTAGTAGCTGCACATGTGTTATCAGGTATACCGGTTTTGAACCGAGTTCTGTGAAATCTTTTACCGGTTGTTTACCGATATTGGTGGTATCTTGAAGGTATCTTTTGTGAGGTGACGCGAAGGTCGCGTAACCTTCAAGAGGCGTGTATCATTGCTGTCGACACTCGCGACTGCAAGGACTACTACATCATGGAGATCGTACGAGGCGGGCTGCATGCTCGGGGGGAGGCTCGCGTGGTGGTCCGAGAGGCCTGTCTAGGTGAGTGTGTACTGTGTGCTTTAGATCATGTAACTACGGAGCCCAGTCGAGGTGGAGGGGTCGAGCGCCGCCGCCCTGGCGTCGTCGCCTTGCGCCTGCTTGAAGCTGGCTGCAGCCCAGCGAGTGGGCGGATAGGATCTATGCCATCACCCCCATCTCGTGGCGAAGGGTGTGAGCCACGATACGCCATGATTCGACACGCTAGAGAGACGCGTGGCTATGCAGAGCTGAGCAGCAACGGAACATTCCGCGGCGGCGGCGTCGAGTTGAAGGACAGTCCGCGTCCAGTTCGCGCCGGCTCGTTCGTTGCTCACGCTAGGCTAGCCGCTCGCGATCATTGTTATTAGCTCGTCCGCCTCGAGCCGAGTGTGCGCGGCTCCATCTGACTGGCGAGAAGGCGGAGAAGACGACGCCCCAAGACGTGCGGCGGCAGTAATCTCATATTGGA
The DNA here is from genome assembly GCA_023338025.1 of Phytopythium oedochilum. Taxonomy (NCBI): domain Eukaryota; phylum Oomycota; class Peronosporomycetes; order Pythiales; family Pythiaceae; genus Phytopythium; species Phytopythium oedochilum. The sequence continues at coordinate 13,824 of JAADXX010000306.1, read as the reverse complement.
TCTAGAAGACTGCGACACAAGGCCCGGTTGCTCGCGGAGATGCGCGTGGGCGGAGAAGCGAGCGCGCTGAGCGGACGCCTCGACGAGGCGGCGAGCCGCTGCGTGTGCCTTGGCGTTCGTGTCCTCGAGCCGTTTCCGGCAATCACGCGGCGCCAAAGAGGCCAGCGCGGATGCGTGTGTCTCCAATCGCTTCTTCTGTCGACCGCCAGCTTCCAGTGCGGGCTGTCTGTCACCAGTAAGTACAGTGCACAAGCAAAGTGACTGTCGCTCGGCCGACGCTCAGAGACTCTCGCGGAACAGTCGCCATGAGGAACAGGCGGGCTGGGATTGCGACCACACGAGCCGGCGTCGCAATCGCCGCCAGCTCATCGCATCTGTCGACTCGAGGGGATGGATCCGACGCCAGGGTCGATCAGTACACTTTAGAGAGAAAGAGTTGGCGAGACTCCTCCAACTTGGAGGGTTAACGCAACACTTGTGCGTTTACAGGCTCGGTTCAATGGCAACCCTGGGTGTATTTAACCGAATGCTCACTTGGAACGCGTGCGCGCTATAGTGTGAGTTGACCGCAACGGCACGATGACGAAAGTGTTGCCTGTCCAGCTCGTGCGCAAGATTTGCTTGCTCGCTCCTTCCAGCGAAACAACGATGTTGGAATGGAACGGCGCTAAAGCTAAAGCGCCGTCACTGAAACCACTTGAAGGCGCGGTCGTTTTGTGTCACGCACCCAACGACAGGTGGGTCCGCCCGCCCCGTCTGCCGGTCGCTGCGACACGCGTGCCCTATGTATTGTTCTGGTTGATTCAACGGCACAACTTGACACGTTGACTCTGACTGAACCAGCCGCAGCAGCTTAGCGTGTTTGTTTAGCGCGGACGAACGGGAGGCACAGTATATACTTACGTTAATGTGGAGATCTTATTTCGCGCAGAAATAGGGCGATAGCGCGATGGTCGCCTTGAGATTGCTGACTGACTGGAAAACAAGACGCCTGCCGAAAAAAAGTGTAAAAATACAGTCAACACAACCAGCAACAAGCTGAACAAACAGCAAATGATGTCCCTCGCCGCTTGCTCAGCTGCAACAATGCAGTCAACACAACCAGCAACGTGCTACACTGAGCAAGCTGCGATTTGCATTGGTCGGCGCGCATCCTTCGGATTGGTGGGCGTGAGGAGCGCCGCTTTGCCGTGTGTCAATGCGCGCGCGCGTATCAAAAGGCTTGCGACAGTTTTTTTAGACAAAAGTCACTGCAACTGTACCGCCGCAGCGACCAGTCGCAACGGGTGAGCGGCGCTTTCAGCACGCGGCTAAGGTCTCCGAGGGTGATTGCGGCGGCGGTCGCGTGGCGGTTCAGCGCTGCCGCACGTCGGAGCGAGAGGGCCGGGCCTCCTCCCACGAACACGAGCTGGAAAGAGAAGGCTGGACGAAATAACGTTAAAAAAATATATCGAATGGAGCGCTTTAAAGTTCTATCCTACCCCTCGTCGGAGAAAAACGGGGCAGTGGTCAAAGTCAGTGGGTGAGCGAACCTCAACGAACGAGACAGCGGAAATAAAAACACCCTACAAATAAGCGCTAACTAGTACGGTATATATTCACTTGAAGAGGCATGATTTGCTCAGTAACGCAGCTACAACGCGGTGCAATCCGTCATAAACTACGAGGAACATCGTGACACACAGGTGCTCACCGTGAGGTTATTTTCAGAATAGAGAAGAATGCAATTACTTCTCGGTAAACAACCGCCAACGGCGACGTCAAGCGGCCGAAAATTACCGGCCCCAGAGGACCCTCCGTCCGCAGCTTGGGGCCGCACGAGCGAGTGCGGAGGGGAGGGGCCGAGCCGAGCCGAGCGCGGCCTGTGTAGTTTCCAATCTGCCGGCTCCGACCCAACAGCCCAGCCCCAGCAAAAGCCCAGACGCGTCTGGCCTTGTTCGTCCGCGCGTCTTTGCCGTTTTCTTCCCGAGGTTTTTTGTCAAGTGGACGCGTCAATTCCAGCTCGACACCGCCGCGTGTCTATGCGACCGTCCCAACAAGATCACGCCGTCCGCACGCCGTCCGCACTCCGTCCGCAGACCTCCGTCCGCACTTCCGGACGGTCCGCACCCGGCCCAACCATGTACGCCGCGTCCGGCGCGGCCCCCCGGCCCACACTCGGCCTCCGGCCGCAGCCGCCGCCGGCCGCAGCGGACGGCCTCGCCGGCCCGTTCAAGCGCCGCCAGCTCCTCCCGCCGCCCGACCGCCGGCCCCTCGCGTTCGCGAGCTCGCCCCCGGGCGTGTCGGCGCTCCCAAGCGTGTCGGCGCTGCTGCAGCCGCGGAGGGCCGCGTCCGCCGCCGGCCCCCGCAAGCGGCCCCTATCCGGCCCGTCCCCTGCGGACCGGTGGGCCGGCCGCGGGTCCCCACGCAGCCCCCGCAGCGTGTACATGGACCTGCTGGACCCGTCGGCGTCGCGGACCATGACGCCGCGCGGACACCCGCTGCGCCTGCCTCTGCAGCCGCCCGGGGCCCAGTACGCGTCCCTCTCGGCGCTCGGCGCGCGTCCGCACGGGTCGTTCCTGCCCCCGGCGCTCGGCCGGTCCGCGTCCGCAGACGGCGCCTTCCGATTGGTCGCTCGGCCGCAAATGACGGCGGCCGCGCCTTTGTATCCCGGGTCGGTCCCCTCGTCCGCATCTTCGTCCGCATCTTCGTCCGCATCCGCGTCCGCGTCCCCGCCCTTTGGGGCCAAGCCGTCCCGGTACCTGCGGGAAATGGACCGGCGCGCGATCCTCGCGCGCATCGACGGCGGAGAGAAGCAGTCGGCGCTCGCCAAGGAGTTCCAGGTGAGCCGCGCGGCCATCTGCAACCTGTACAAGCACCGCGCCGAGGTGCTGTCCCGGCGGGACGGCAACCCGCTGGCCAAGCACCCGAAGAAGCCGCGGCCCAAGGGCTCGGCCGCGCGGCCCAAGCCCAAGACCGGCGGGGCCTCGTCTGCATCCGCATCCGCACCCTCGTCTGCATTCGCATTGGGGACCCCCACGGCCTCAATTCGGGGCCCGCAGGTCCACGAGCTGCGGTCCCGCGCGGCCGCGCTGCTGCTCACGACGCTGCGCCGGCGACACACGCCGAGGGACGCGCTCGGCCGCAGCGGCGCGCGGCTCACGCGGCTGGTGCTGGAGGAGGCGCTGGCGCTCGTGCCGCTCAAGGCCGTGACGGTCGAGCTCGTCTGCGGACGCGGGGGCGGCCGCGGCGGCGCGGCCGACGGCGTGGCGCTCGAGCACCCGCCGTGCGCCGTGGCGATCGACGCGGCCGACGCGGACGAGGACGAGGACGAGCCGCAGCGCTGCCCGATGCTCGACGTGTTCGCCGACATGGAGCCGGCGCAGCCCGTGGGCCGCGTGCGCTTCGGCCGGCGTGCGGATGCGGACGAGGACGACCAGTTGGTTGGGGACGAGGACGACCAGTTGAATGGGGACGACAGCCGGTTGGTCGGGGACGCGCTGCCGGCCTCGCTCGGCTTCCACAACGTGTTCCTGCTGGAGCCCGTGGCCGCGAGCCCGGCCCGCGCGTGCGCCGCCGTGCGCCGGCTGCTCGAGCGCGGGGCCGTCGAGTCCATGGTCTCGCTCGTGGCGCTCGTCGTCTCGCGGCCCGTGGCGGACGCGCTGCGGACCGAGTTCCCGGCCGTGCGCGTCGTCGCGGCGCAGGTCGAGCCCGTTGGGGATGCGGATGCTGCGGATGGGGATGGGGACGCTGCGGATGGGGACGGAGGGGACGAGGCCTTCCGGCGGCGGCTCATGGACGCGCTCAGGCTCGTGTAGTACTGGAGAGGGGGGACGCTTTTGGGGACGAATGAACGAATGAATGCATGTGAATTGGATGGATGCACGGACTCTTGACGGGGATCCTCTTGGGGACGGGGCCGGCGGCGGGAGGACCCTGTTGGGGTCGTCCGGTGGCCGGCCGCACGTCCCATCCGCGCGTCCGCTACTTGGTCAATGAGGACGAGGACGAGGAGGACGCAGCAGCGGCCACGGCCGCCATGACGAACTGCCGCATGCCGTCGTCCTCGTCCCCGTCCTCGTCCCCAGCGGCCCGACCGGCGGCCCCCGGGTCCGTCCGCACGAGCAGGACGGCGTCCGCGTCGCCGGCGGCGTCCGCGTACGCCGGCACCCGCGCCCGTAAGGCGGCGTCGAGCAGCCGGTTGTTCTCGCGGATGCGCGCGGCCACGAACTGGCGCGTGGCGCTCGCGACCTGGTGCGTGACGGCGCCCACGTACTGCTGCAGCAGCTGCTCGGCCGCGCCCGAGTCGCGCACGAGCTTCTCCACGAGCTGCTTGAGCCCGGCGCTGGTCCGCGCCAGCGCGCGCGCCTCCTCGCGCGCGGCCTGCGCCAGCGTCTCGCCCAGCGCCACGCCCTCGCGCAGCGCGGCGGCCTCGGCCTTGAGCTCGCCCTGCAGCTGCCGCACGGCCGTCTGCAGCTGCTGCACGGCTCCGCGTAGCGCCGCGGCCTCTCCGGGCGATGGGGACGGGGATGAGGACGGGATTGGGGACGCGGACACGGATGTTGGGGACCCGGCCGCGCTGCTGCTCTTGACCGACTTCTTCCGGGCCGCTGGGTCGCTGAGGGCCTCGACCGCGTCCACGCGCTGCGCCAGCGCCGCCAGGTCGGCCGCGACGGCGTCCACACCGATGCTGGAGCCGCCGCCATTGGCGCTGGCGCTGTTGTCGCCGAGCTCGCGCTCGAGCTGCAGCAGCCACTCCTCCTGCTGTGAGAGCCGCGCGTGCACGCGGGCCTCGAGCGCCGCGCGCTGCTGGCTCTCGCGCGCCACCTGCGCCTCCAGCTCGGCGCTCAGCCTGCCCATGGACGCCTCGTGCTCCTGCGCCAGCGCCGCCAGCACGGCCTCCATCGGCAGGCCCGCTCGGTCCTCAACCGGAGTCTGAGTCTGAGTCTGAGTCTGATGCGGAGACGGAGACGGAGTCTGAGAAGCGGCATGAGCCTGAGTCTCGGCCATGGCCTCGGCCACCTTGAGGTCGATGGCCTCGTGCAGCGACTGCACGAGCGTCTTGAGCGGGCTGTGCTTGCCGTGCTTGCCCACTGGCACGCCGAGCACGCGCGAGATCTGCGCCAGCTGCGACTGGAACGCGCTCTGCCGGCCCTCGAGCGTCGAGATGCGGTCACTCACGCCCGGGTCCGCACCACCGCCAGCAGCAGCAGCAGTAGTAGCAACAGCGACAGCCTCCGACTCCTGGGGACCCGGCAGCAGCCGCGCCAGCTGTACCTGCAGCGTCTGGACGGCGCCCTCCAACTCGCCCACGCGCGTCCGCAGCGGTCCGCAGTCGCAGCCTGTGGCGGACGCCGCCGCCGAGCCGACGTGGGCCGGGCCCTGCGCGAGCACCATCCCCTGCAGCGCCAGCGCGAGCTCCCGGGCCTTCTCCTCGACCTGCGCGGCCGCGTCGTCCCCACTGAGGCCGAGCGGGAAGCCCGCGGCCGGACGGGCCCCAAGCCCCGCGAACCGCGCGCTGCCCAGGCCCAGCGCCGGAGCGGACGCCGACGCGTACGACAGGTACGCGGGCAGCGCCTCCTCCTCGCGCTCCTCCTCCTCGGGGGCCACGCGGGCCCACGCGAGCCGCGCGCCGCTTGAGCCGATGACGCCGTGGGACGCGGACGAGGACGAGGATGCGGATGAGGATGCGGACGTGGATGCGGACGAGGGCGCGGACGCGGACTCGGCCGGGCTGAACGTCCACAGCTCGTCCTTGGAGAAGGTCGGCGCGGACGCGGACGCGGACGGCGGGGCCGGACGGCGGGGGACGCCCGGTCGCCGAGGGAAGAGCAGGTCGAACGCCACGTCCCCGGCCGAGGACGAGGGGGCCGCGCCGGACGCCCACATTGCGGACGGAGCGGACCGGAGCGGACGGACGGAGCAGACGAAGTGATGACCGGCAACAAATGGACCACCACGACGCTGTTATCAGTCGGAATCAGAAACAAGAATCAGATGGTGGTCTCTGAGAATCCGGTCGTTGAAGGCTATTCCCAGAGGATTGACCGGTCGTTTCGGTATCAAGACGACCGTCCGTGCGCCTCCTCGCGTCCCCCACCCACCCAGCGCATTGGAGCATGGCGACGGGCCGGGCGAAGGCGCTGAGGCATCTGCTGCGGCTGGCGAGCGGCGCGGCGGGGCTGCTGCTGCTGGCGCTCTCGTGCGCGGGCTTCCGGCACGCGCAGGCGTCCGGGTCGACGCTCGAGGGCCGCACGACGTTCGGCTGCCTGTGTTTCCTCGGCGTCTGCTTCGGGCTGCTGCTGGCGCTCGCCGAGACGCAGCGCGAGTCCTTCTTCTTCTTCTTCGGCTTCCTGCGCTACCGCGTCGGCCGCGCCGTGCTCTTCGCCGTCTCGGGCGTCATCATGACGCTCACGGGCAAGAGCCTGACGGACCAGTGCGCCTGCTCCGCCTTCGTGCTGCTCATCGTCGAGGGCGTCGCCTGCATGGCGCTCGCCGTGCTGCACGCGCTCGCCATCTGTGCGTTCGGCAACAACACGAAGACAGCCGCGCGCAAGAGCGCGCCGGCCGCGGACGCCGCCGACGGCGACGGCTTCCGCCTCCCTAGACTCCTCGGCAAGCGAGCGCCGCCGGCCACCGACGCCGCCCCGGCCTTCTCGCCCGTCGTGCAGCCCGCGCAGACGCTGGACGCGCCGCCCGCGGCCGCCGTTGGCCGCCAGGACGACGACCGCGACCCCAACATGCCCGCCTGGATGCGCTCGTGACGGAGACGCCTTCGACATGGGTACACCTCTCTACAATCGTATATAAACGGTACTTTACGCTTCTTTATCGCGCTTTTCTTGCTCTTGGATCCATTTGCTGCTCGCGAACCGTGTTAAACAGTGTGGTGGACACCACTCAACCTTTTTTTTATTTTTGGCGGGGGCTCCTGTGAAAAAGCGCGGGAATCGCCCGTATCAATTCCCATAGTGACGGCGAGAGCGCAGGTTCTGATGGCGTCGCCCCCGCGCTCCCCCCAGGCGGAGCAGGAGGCGCCGCCGCCGCCGCAGGCCGTGGCGCTGGACCCTGCGGACCTCGTGCGCGGGCTGAGCGACTCGGACGAGGGTGAGAGTCCGCGACGCAAGCGCCGGCGGCTGCGGCGCGGAGGGGACGAGGACGCGGACGCGGACGCGGACGCGGCCGGCGGGGCGTCGCCGTCGCTCTTGGACATGGCGGCCGGCCGGGACGACGGAGGGGACAGCGGCGGGGACTGGGACGACGCGGACGGCGTGCGCGAGGAGCACGTGGAGGAGGAGAGTGTGGTGGAGGAGGAGGACCCGGACGACGACTTCGGCGAGCAGGCGGACGAGGTGGACGAGGAGGCGGACGAGCTGGACATCGCGCGGCGCGAGCGGCAGTACTTCTCGGAGGACGAGGAGGCGGACGACGGCGAGGACTTGCTGGGCGACAACATCGCGCAGTGCGTCGCGCGTGGTGCTCGGGCGGAGAGGACAGTTGGAGCGGGGGGACTGATGCTCTGGGTGGGTGCGCAGGGACTACCGGCGGATGGAGACGCTGGATCGCTACGACACGACCATGCTGGACCAGCGCCAGTACGAGGACATGGACGTGGACACGCGCCGCATGGTCGAGGACGAGCTCAACCGGCGCGACGCGCGCGAGGGCCGCGTCGCGCAGGTGCTCGAGGAGGACCAGGAGATGGAGCGCGACGACGCGCATCGCCGCCGCATCCGCCGCGCGGGAGGACCCGACGGGCTCGATGACGCGGACGGAGACGACGCGTACGGCGACGACGACGAGCTCGTCAACCTCGAGCACTTTGACGTGCCGCTGCGCGAGTGGATCGCCACGGAGCGTCCTCGGAACGAGATCAAGCGCCGATTCGTGCGTCCGCTCTTGCTCCTCACTCACTCCTCCCTCACTCACTCCCTGCCTGGGGCTTTGAACTAATGCTCGAGGACTGACGGTGTGCGTGTGTGTCTCGTGGCCAGAAAAACTTCCTCAACACGTTCGCGGGCAGGAACAACGAGCTCGTGTACCACCAGAAGATCGTCAAGATGGCGCAGCGCAACGAGCAGTCGCTCGAGATCGAGATCGGCGACATCATCCACAGCATGTCGATGATCGCGGCGTGGATCGTGGAGGCGCCCAAGGACATGCTCGCGATCCTCGAGGAGGTGGCGCGCGACGTGGTGCTCTCGCTCTTCCCGTACTACGACACGATCCACCAGGAGGTGTACGTGCGCATCCTGGACCTGCCCGGTACCGAGAAGCTGCGCGACCTGCGCACGGCGCACCTGAACTTCCTCATCAAGGTCTCGGGCGTGGTCACGCGCCGCACGTCCGTCTTCCCGCAGCTCAAGCTCGTCAAGGTCAACTGCCCAGCGTGCGGCACGGTCATCGGGCCGTTCACGCAGCAGACCTACCAGGAGATCAAGCTCAACTCGTGCCCCGAGTGCCAGTACCGCGGCGCGTTCCCCGTCAACAACGAGCAGACGGTGTACCGCAACTACCAGAAGATCACGCTGCAGGAGTCACCCGGCAGCGTGCCGCCCGGCCGCGTACCGCGCAGCAAGGACGTGATCCTGGTCGGCGACCTGATCGACAAGGCGCGGCCAGGCGACGAGGTGGCCATCACGGGCATTTACACCAACACGCCGGACCCGACGCTCAACCTGCGCGACGGCTTCCCCGTGTTCCGCACGGTGATCGAGGCCAACCACGTGGAGCGGCGCGCGGACGTGCTGGGCAGCAAGGTCCTGACGGCGGAGGACAAGAAGGCGATCCTCAAGCTGGCCAAGCACCCGAACGTCTCGCAGATCCTGGTCAACAGCATCGCGCCGTCCATCTACGGGCACACGCAGGTCAAGACGGCGCTCGCGCTCGCGCTCTTCGGCGGCAAGCCCAAGTTCATCAAGAACTCGCGCGTGCGCGGCGACCTGAACGTGCTCATGGTGGGCGACCCGGGCACGGCCAAGTCGCAGTTCCTCAAGTTCTGCAAGACGACGGCGCCGCGTGCCGTGTACTCGACGGGCAAGGGTGCGTCCGCCGTGGGACTCACGGCCGGCGTGTCGCGCGACCCGTTCACGAAGGAGTGGGTGCTTCAGGGCGGCGCGCTCGTGCTGGCCGACAAGGGCGTGTGCCTCATCGACGAGTTCGACAAGATGAACGAGCAGGACCGCACGAGCATCCACGAGGCCATGGAGCAGCAGAGCATCTCGGTGTCCAAGGCGGGCATCGTCACGTCGCTGCAGGCGCGCTGCTCGGTCATCGCGGCCGCCAACCCGATCGGCGGCCGGTACAACCCGGCGCGCACGTTCGCCGAGAACGTCGAGCTGACGGACCCGATCTTGCAGCGGTTCGACATCCTGTGCGTGCTGCAGGACCGCGTGGACCCGGTGGACGACGAGCGGCTGGCCGACTTTGTCATCTCGAGCCACATGCGCAGCAACCCGATGCACAAGGCCGAGATGGAGGAGGGCGAGGACATGGACGCCGAGATGGAGACGGAGGAGGACGAGGCAGCGGCGCTGAGCGCCATGACGCAGAGCATGATGACGGTGGCGGACAAGCAGGGCGACGGCGCCATGACGATCGACCAGGAGCTGCTGCAGAAGTACATTCTGTACGCGCGCACGTACGTGAATCCGGTCATGACGAGCGAGCTGGACACGCGCAAGGTCGAGACGTTCTACGCGCAACTGCGGCGCGCGTCGCAGCACACGGGTGCCGTGCCGATCGCCGTGCGCCACATCGAGTCGCTCTTCCGCATGGCCGAGGCGCACGCGCGCATGCACCTGCGCGACAACGTGAGCAACGACGACCTGGACCTGGCCATCCGCGTGCTCACCGAGGCGCTGTGCGACGCGCAGAAGTACACATTTAAGCGCCAGTGGACTCGGCTCTTCCGGCCGTACCTGACGTACCGGCAGGACAACAACGTGCTGCTGTCCCACGTGCTGCACGAGCTCTTCCAGGCCGCGCACGCCTACCACCAGCTGCGCGTGCAGACCGAGGCGCAGTCGGCCAAGCACCGAGCGCGCGCGGCCGACGGCGGCAGGCGCGCGGCGACGCTCTCGGTGATGAGCTCGGACCTGCTGGCCAAGGCCAAGGCCGTGGGCATCTACGACCTCAGCGGCTTCTTCCAGTCGCCCGCCTTCGCCAAGCACGGCTTCCGCCTCGACGAGGCCTCGGGCGCCATCCTCAAGGACATCTGAGGTCTCAGCCGTAGCACTAGAGAAGTATCAGCCAACGACATGCACACACGCTCGACAGGCATCTCGTGCAACTTGGCGCGGCGTGTTGGCCGCACGCGTCGGTGGAATGGATTGGAGCAGAGCCGCTAGAGCGCGCGGCCGTTGTACACGAGCTGGTCGATCTTCTCGGGCAGCAGGCTCGCCATGTCGCGGCAGATGGCCAGCTCGGCGCCGAAGTGATCCTCAAGCCGCTCGCCGCCCTGCCGGCCCGCTTGCTGCTTGTCGAACTGCCTGGCGAGCGCCAGCACGACCTCGTGGTACTCGAGGCTCTTCTTCCAGAACGAGACGGTCTTGCCCACGTCCCGCGCGAACAGCACCTTGCCGCAGATGTGCGCGAGGCCGAAGTAGCCTCGCAGCAGCGCTCTAGCCTCGCGCGGCCCCATGTCCTGCGCCGGCCACTTGGCGGTGCCACTGCTGCCGCTCGGAATGGCCACGTCCTTGCGCGAAGCCGCGGAGCCGTCGGCCGACGAGTAGTAGAGCGCTACGAACTGCTGGTAGCAGTGCGCGGCCTTGAGCGCGTACCCGTTCGTCTTGTCGTCCAGCTCCGGCCGCTTGCTGCGCTTGAGGTCGAAGATCTCGGCCGCCACCTCGGCGCACTCGAAGTAGAGCTCCTGCAGCAAGTCGCAGTACGCGCGCGGGTTGAGCTGCTCGCCCAGCAGCGGCGACAGCAGCGCGAGGCGGCGCAGCTGCATGGCGATCTGCCGCTTCACGTCCGGCTCGAACGCGGCCAGGCGCTTGTACAGCAGCGACTCCTGCTGCAGCACGCGCACGTGGCGCGTCACGAAGCCGTCGATCACGAACACCCTCTTGGCCTGCTCGCTCGCGGCCACGCCCTGCTTGAACACGTCGCGCGCGTCGTCGTACGTCGTCACGGAGGACACGGGCACGAACGTCATCTTTGGCGCCGAGCAAGCGCCGCCTCCGCCCGCGATCTTGGCCAGCGTCGCCTCCATCGACGACGGACAGGGGAGCGCGTTGCCCGTGGACGTCTGGACGCCCGCGGGGTACCCCTGCCGCCTCAGACTCGCGATCTGCAGCGTCATCTGCTGGACTTTGGCCCACCCGGCGAAGACCTCGGCGCGCTGCTCGTCGTCGTCCTCGCCGTCATCCTCTGCGTCGCTCGGCGGCGCGCGGTGCGCCACCATGTACTCGCAGGCCGCCAGACACGTCGCCGCGTCCTTGAGGTTCTCCGTGTCGAGGTAGTAGTCCACGAGCCGCAGGCAGTTCTTGACCCACTCGCGCGCGCCGTCGAACGCGCCGCTCGACGCGTCGGCGCACGCCACAAGCTGGAGCTCGAGCGTCGCGAGGCAGTACCTGGCCGACTCGTCCGGCAGCCCGAGCGAGCCGAACACCTGCGCGAGGTAGAAGTGCGCGTGGGTGCGCGCGCTGGCGACCGCGTCCGCCGCGGCTGGGCCGCCGTCGACGTCGGCGGGCGTCTCGCTCAGCCTGACGCTCGCCAGCAAGTAGCACAGCGCGCGCTTCGGCTGCGCGCGGTTCGACCAGAGGATGCCCAGCTGGTTCAGTAGCTCTGCCGAGTAGAAAGCCACGGCGCATGAGAGATCCTGGCGTCGCCAATGGCCGAGACGCAGGCGTAGGTAGGTAGATAGGTACCTAGAATGTGTCCGAGGAACTCTTGCTGCGCTTCTTCGACCCAAACGGCCGGCAGTCCTGCCCAATAGCACACACACACATACATATGAGCAGTCCGTCCGCCTTAAGGCTTGTGACTGGCTACAGGCGCCTTAACTCACGCTGGGCGATGGCTTCCACGTCCTGCTTGCTGGCGCTGCTGTCGCTGTCACTCTCGGGTATCCCCGACGCGTAGGCGCTCAGCTCCGGGAAGAAGACGCCGGCGGCGGCATCCAGGTCCTTCTGCGCGTCTACACACAGCAGCTGCGTTAGTATGGCCGTCCGCGGACTGCAACTGCTGCTTGTTCAACATCGCGACCCACTGTGCGGCTCCTCGACGGCGAGGTACGCGGCGCCTCGCCGAGCCTTGGCAGCCGCCTCCTCCTGTCCCAACGCAGCGTTAGTGGCCCTGCGTCACAGCAGATAAGCGCGAGACGCACGCGCGCGCGTACAGTGGGCGAGAGCTCGAAGCTCAGGAGCTTGTGCAGGATCTCGATCGCGCGGTACTGCGACTCGTACGGCGCCGTCTCGGGGCTCGGCGCCTGCGGGAGCGAAGCGGAGCGCGCGGCGGTTAGACAGAGACAGAGGCGGGGCGAATGGACAGCCGCGGAGGAGACGCACCGCGGCCGCCTCGTCGACGTGGCGCAGCGCCGCGTGGATATCCTCGGGCACCGGCATCTCCGGCAATTGCACTGCTTGATTACTGTCGAGGCCGCCGCCGCGATCGTAGCAAACGGAGGTGTCTTAGCGTAATTATTTATAATAATTACTGAAATCATATCGAAGTGTGCAGATATTGTACATATATTCACGTTTAGCGCCTCTTACCCGGGTAGATGAGGAGATGGCGCGGGGACCCACGTCGCTATACTACGACGCAGAATGGAAGCTCCAGCTGGACGTCAAATTGTACCTTGGTGGGTGGGTGAGGGGGGCATTTGGTCGAGGTTGCTATACGGTACAACGACAAGCGTGACAAGCGATTCCCTGAACGTGACAGCATCAACCTGCGCCGACACTTCAAGACGATGTACGGCACGAAGAAGTCCTCCGGGAGCATTTTGTGTCCCTCCTCCAATTATTCGGGCGATGGAGCTCAAGCTTGAGATCGGCAATCGCGCCTCAATCATTCTCCTACAAAATCATCTCCAACCTGCCACCTACCACGAGGAAGTGGCCCGTGTACAGGCATCCAAGTCCATTACATCTGTTCACTCTGTGGTTGAGCGGACAGGCGACACCTACAACGAGACCAAGTGCGACACGGAGTACGAAAACAAGGCCGCCGAGAATGCCGGTGCTGTCGAAAACGTATCTGGAACAGCTATTCGTGTCAGCGACTTGGAAGTGGATCGCGACGGCGACGCTGGGGACGACGCTGGAAATCTTTCGGCGGGAGAACTGAGGGTCTCGTACAATAGCAGTTACAACGACATGGGGCAGGTCGGTCTGTCGTCGAAGTCGCGAGATTATTAGCGGCTGACGACGAACATGCGGTTGAGCGAACTGACTTTTCGACTTGTCCACTGATACCGAGTGCGAGCACTGGGTGCCGCCAAGCTGGCCGCCGCGGTGGTGTCGGGCGCAACGAACTGCCTATTCTTCGGCGACGCACTCTCGGAAAGGAGAAAAAGAGAGATTCTTCTATTCGAGATGGCCTCGAGAACGAAGGACCGTATCCAATCCGCGTAAATACGGAATTACATCGGTGCTTTTGCTGAAATTCAGCGAGCGCGTGTCTGCTTTTGTCTACATTTATTCTAGGGAAAATTCCGAAAGGTGACTCAAATTGTTTTAAACACTTATTCACACAAAATTTCGGTAAAATACGGGTAGGTTATGAATGCTGTTCCGAAACAGTGACATACTGTACGATTACTTTCAGATGATCGTTTTGGACGATCCCAGAGGTCGAGCGGTAGTGTTAGCGCGGTCGTGACGCCGAACTCGGTCCCTG
>JAADXX010000305.1:0-31176 GCA_023338025.1 Phytopythium oedochilum | reverse complement strand
TGCTCATCCACACCATCCGCCTTGAGAAAGCGGAGAAAGGCATTTCGCGCTGTCGCGCGCGCCTTGTGGGTGTTGGCCGGCACCAACGCGTCCAGGCTCATGTTGTCGCTGCTGTCGTGCACTTGATCAGGTTGCCGTTACTATCGAAACTGGTGCATCGTTTGCTCATACCCACCCGCTAGTGTTCTATACACCAGTCGTTCATTAACCCAGGAAAACAAGGACATGACCTGGAGATCGGAGTCGTGATCATATTCAAGAAATAGTCGTTTGACTTGGGATTTGTATGTGAGTATCCTATTTTGAAATTCATTCCGACAAAATAAACGTCGGAATTGTCGGAAGCAAAACATCACCTGATTAGACGAAAAGAACACATTTAGTTTGCCCTCATTGGACAAAAGCAGCGTAGATTGGGAAGCACGCGCAATGATTGGTCGAAAGTAGCGACGCCGAATTTTTGCCCTGTCGGAATGTTTACCATATTCTTCCATATATCCCGGGTTACGTGGGTTACGCGCGTCTGTTATTCTGGACCCCTCACTCGCTCTTTGTAAGGCGCCTCGCGGATAGTCGAATATTGTAGTTTGTGATGCGCATTATTATAGAACGTCGGAAAGAGCCGCCGAGCCGACGCGTCCAGCGTCAGCTTGGTGGGTACGAGTGACGATAACAACAAGACTTTCTCTTCTCGCGTCCCTCCCCCCTTTGGCCCCAAGATGGAGCGGTTCCTGGCGGCCGTGGCGCGCGTCAAGCCGCTCGAGAGCCTGCACCTGAGCAAGAGCACGCTCAAGAAGTGCCTGACGCTGCGCGACCTGATCGCGTACGGCGTCGGCTGCTCCGTCGGCGCCGGCGTCTACTCGCTCGTGGGCGTCGGCGCGCAGATCGCCGGCCCGGGCGTCTCGCTCTCCTTCCTCATCAGCGGCGTCGCCTGCATCTTCACGTCGCTCACCTACTCGGAGTTCGCCGCGCGCGTGCCCGTCACTGGCTCGGCCTACACCTTCGTGTACCTCACGTTCGGCGAGCTGGCTGCCTGGCTCATCGGCTGGAACCTCACGCTCGGCTACGGCATCTCGGCAGGTGCGTGTGTACGCGCTCGGGCTCTACTGTCGTGGCTGCACTAACATACTGGCCGTTGCGTGTGTGTGTATCAACCACAGCGGGCATCGCGCGAAGCTGGGCGGCGTACGCCGAGCAGTTCCTCCAGCACCTGGGCGTGACCATCCCGCACTGGCTCGTGCGCGCAGACCTACTGGGCGTCTCGTGCAGTCTCCTCGCCGCGCTGCTAGTGATCGCGTGCACCTTCATCCTGCTCGCTGGCGTCCACGTACGTCCCCATGGGCTCTACCGCCTCCAGCGTCCTTCACGAGCGCTAACGAGCTTGCTCGTGTGTGGCGGACGCGTTGCAGGAATCGGCCAAGTTCAACACCTTTGTGACGCTGCTCAACATATCGGTGCTGCTGTTCGTGATCTCGTATGGCAGCACGAAGGTCGAGGCCGCCAACTGGGAGCCGTTCGTCCCCGAGGGCTTTCACGGCGTCATGACTGGCGCCGGAGTCGTCTTCTTCGCGTATCTCGGCTTCGACATGGTCGCGTGTCTGGCGGAGGAGGTGCATGAGCCGCAGCGCACGCTGCCAAAGGGCATCATCGGGTCGCTGCTGATCTCCATGGCGATCTACGTCGGCGTCTCGCTTGTCGTGACGGGCATGGCGCCAGTGAGCGCTCTCGGCGGTGACGTACCGCTCGTCAACGCGTTCGTGTACAACCACGTCCCCTGGGCGGGGAGGATCGTGTCCTTCGGCTCCATCTTCGGGCTTACCACTGCTGCCTTTACGTGCCTCATGGGCCAGCCGCGGATCTTTTACCAGATGGCCAAGGACGGCCTGCTCCCGGAAGTGTTCGCGCGCCTCAACAAGAAAACGCACGTGCCGGTGGCGAGCACCATCTTCACGGGGCTGCTCGTCGCGATCGTCTCGTTCGTGTTCGACCTCGACTTCCTGGCCAACGTCATCTCGTGCGGGACTCTACAAGTGTTCACGTTCGTGAACGCAGGCGTGCTGCTGCTCCGCATGAAGCCGCCTCTTAGCGGCGCTGGCGTCATGCATCGCGTGCTCATCTTCGTGGCGGCATGCTTCGCGCTGTCGCTATCGTTCGTGTTCGATCTGCACTGGGCGTTCCAGGCCGCACTTGGGGCGTGCACCATTGCTGCTTTCACCGCCATCGAGCGCCTTGGACACCTCAGGTACGCTGGCTGCCGCGTTCCCAACCGAGAGCAGCACTGGTGGCTAACGTTGCGGCATGTTGTGTCGCTAGCCCGTTAACCACCTCGTTCCAATGCCCGATGGTTCCGTTCGTCCCTTGCATCGGGATCTTGTCCAACATTTACATGATGTCGAGCATCCCTGCATCTGGGTGGTACGTCGTGCGGACATCCTGTTGTTGCGCCGAAACCCGATGTCTAGATGCTGGGGCACGATCGACGATCACACGCGCTAACACTACGTGTATTGGCTGCTTTAGGGCCGGCGTCAGTATCTGGCTCACCTGTGGGCTGCTCGTGTACCTGCTGTACGGGATCCGCCATAGCGCGCTGAACGACTCGGACCTCCTGGCACCGCTGCTGTAACCAGGCAAGCTGCTGCATCGTACTTCATCAAGAGTTTTGTGTGCTGACAGCCTATAGATCGTAGAGCCCTCGTCACTGGTTTGTGGTACATACACTGCACATGATGCTGTTGCTGTTGCTGTTCGCCTCGCCGTTGATCCTCCCAATGCCGCGAAGTGCTGCCTATTTTCAGACGCTCGAGTATCTAATCTGCGACGGCGGTGTCACCACTCGCTCCGTTCATGGGGCCAAGCGCGAGCTCGAGATGCCGTTCGACTCGCCACCGCGCCAAGTCCCGCGACTGTCGCTTGGCGGTCGCGAACATGCCGCCGCTGACCAGCCAACCAGCTCGAGGAAGGCGTCGCTAGTGGTCCACGCGCCTTCCGATCGGGACGAGGTCGAGGAGCTGCAGCTGTACCGCCAAGCGATGCCGCTGGTGCACTCACAGTCGACGGCGGCCGTCAAGACGCTCAAGAAGATGCTGCCCAACGGCTCGGAAGTGTCCAAGCGCATGCTCAGCCGGGCAGTGGACGCATCGACAGCCAATTCGCTCGGAGCTCGCGGCTCTACGACAATACGGCCACGCGGTCGAGTCGACGGCAAGTGGTCGAAGCGGCAGCTCGAGTTCGTGGCGGTCTGCGAGCGGATGGTCCTGGCGTTCTCGGATCTCGGCAACGACGATGGCTCGGGTGCGCGTGGGGTGGCTAGACCCCGCGTGCGCGAGCTGTTGGCGGCGTTCGAGCTGCGCATCGACGACGCGGCGTACCGTCAGTGGGAGCAGTCGATCCCGGCACAGA
Organism: Phytopythium oedochilum; assembly: GCA_023338025.1. Classification (NCBI taxonomy): domain Eukaryota; phylum Oomycota; class Peronosporomycetes; order Pythiales; family Pythiaceae; genus Phytopythium; species Phytopythium oedochilum. The sequence goes on along the minus strand of JAADXX010000305.1, from coordinate 27,774 downwards.
CGGTGTTCGTATCGGTGCGCATGTTCGTCCAGGCGTGTCGGCTCTGGTTCGGTGAGCGCTTCCTGATCGAGCATGTCAACGCGCGACTGGCTCAAGCAGCCAACAACATTGACAAGAGCACGAACTCTACTGGCGAGCAGGCTTCAGATGCTGGTGGTGGGCTCCGCCATAACCAGCTCGTAGACCACCCGTTCATGAAGATGGCGCGAGAGAGCGAGGCTGCTGCTGCTTTCAACTACCGCGAGTACGCCAACATACCGCCGACGGTCCAGTCTGCGCCGTCGCTGATGGTACGACGGCTGCAATCGCACTGGCTTGGTCGGATACGCGTCGGTCTGACAATGGACACTCGCGTCTCGATAGACACAGCTGAGCTGCGGCCGCCACCACGCGTTGGCGTCCAGCGCGTCGGCACCGACGATCCCAGCCGCGTCGTCGAGCCACTTGCCAATTCGCCAGCTCGCCCGGCACCATCCAGCTCCGTTAGGCACTCCTCCTCCTCCAAACGAGACCGAGCGGCAGCGCCGGCTTCGCGTAAAGCTCGAGCGCGCTCGGGACACGGACATGGCGAGAGCGTTCGCCGCCAGCGTGGCCATGATCTCTCGCCACGTCCAGAACGAAGAGCTCCGCGACGCTCGCGAAGCAATGAGGGAGCGCCAGCTCGCCAAGGTGGACGACCTGCGGCACTGGAACCAGGTGCACCGCGCGCATTGCCAGGCTCTGAGCGACGACCGCGTCCAGCAGCAGCAGCAGCAGGTTGCGGCCATGAAGGCGCTCGCGCTCGAGGAGGAGCAGCTGGCGCGCGAGTCGGCGCTCATGCGGCAGGACTTGCTGCGTCGCAGCCGGCTAGAGCAGCAGCCGTCGTTCACGCTGTCCGCGTCCACGAGCACCATGTTCCAGCAGCCACCGGAGATCCTCGCGGCGCGGGCCACGGCCAAGACCGTGTCAGAGCGGAAGCGGCTGCGGTTCATCGAGCGCGAGCACCTGGAGCACATGCGCAGCCTGCAGCTGCTCGACTACGTGTTCGACAAGAAGCAGGCCGTGCTGGAGGCGCTCAAGCCCAAGGCCGACGCCGCGCTCGTCACCGTTGGCGACGAGGGACAGAGCGAGGAGCTGCCGATGGCCGACGCCGTCGTGAGGGACGAGCTCTGGCGCGAGCTGCTGCAGCAGGAAGCCACCGCGGGAGGAGACTTCTCCGCGTTCGTACCGCCACCGAACTCGCCACCGGCAGCGCTGAGGTTCTTCGGAGCCAGCCGCCCGGTGGTGCTCCCGCCGTTCGCGTCCAGTGCCCCACGGGATCTCTCCTAAGGTGCGTTCATCCCCAAGAGCGAGGACATCATCATCATCACACAAGGATCTATTTGAAAGGTATGAAGGCCGCAGTGACCAGCCAGCCACCATGCTGACAGGACAAACGCACCACCGCGCGCTAGTGGGTGGCGCCCTTGCTCATCTTGAACCTCTTCTTGGCGATCGTCTTGGGGTTGAACCGGCCCTTGCGGTGCGCCTTCTTCCACGCCTGCCGGCCGGCCGAGCTCTTGCCCACGCCCGAGTTGCCGTACGTGATGCGGTCCTCCGCCGTCTGCTTCTTGTCGTCCTCCTTGTCGTTCTCGCTGCCGTCCACCTCGCCCAGCGCGCCGGCCGAGAACGTGTGCAGCGGGTCGTTGTCCGTGCGCCGCTTGCCGCCGGCCGCCGCTGCGCTCGTCCGCATGCGCTTGTTCTTCTTGCCGCTGCTCTTCTTCTTGGCCGGCGCCGCCGGCTGCAGGGCGACCGGCACCAGGTAGTCCGGGATGGTGGCCAGATGCGGCTGCACGTGCGCCGTGCCGATAGCCTTGTCGTGCTCCAGGATGTTCAGGTCCCGCGGGTTGGCCTCGAAGTGCGACACGAGCTTGTCCGAGTTGAGGATCTCCTTCTTCACGTCCGCGAGCTGCGCCTCGCGCACCGCCACGCGCGTCACAGCGCGCCGCACGTCCTCCACGCGGTAGCGGAAGCAGTCGATCTCCTTCATGTCGAACGACAGCTCGGCCGGCTGCTTAAGCAGGTCGTTCGAGGCCGTCAGCACCGACTTCTGACTCGCCTGCACCCGCTGCAGCGCGCGCGCCTGCCGCTCGTCGGCCTGCTCCACGAGCGACAGCGCCGAGCCGCTCGCTCCGCCGCGCGCTGTACGGCCGATGCGGTGCGTGTACGCGCGCACGCTCTTGGGGAAGTCGACGTTGATGACAAAGTTGACGCCGCGGAAGTCCACGCCGCGCGACACGCCGTACGACTCGTCGCGCGGCCGCTTCACGCCCTTCTTGGCACTCGTCGACGCCGCCTTGGCCGACTCCTCCTCCGACTCGCTGTTCTGCTTCTCACCGCTGTCCATCGCGTCGTCGTCGTCGGCGGCGGGATCGTCGGTGGCGCCGTCCTGCTCCTGCTCCTCCTCTTCGTCGTTCTCCTCCGCTTCCTCTTCTTCCTGCTTGCCATCGTCCTCGTCCTCGTCGTTCTCGCTCACAGCGTCCTCGTCTTCGTCCTCTTCCTCGTCCGCCTCGCTATCGCTGTCATTCGAGTCGCGGTCGACGCTGTCGTCCGTGGCGATCAGGTAGTCGAAGAGGCCGCGGTTGAACTCCTCGATGATGTGCTGGCGCGAGTTGTGCGGCAGCTGCGCGTTGAGTACGGCGCTCTTGATGAGGAACTGCTCGAAGAAGAGCTTGAGCCGGTACGCGGCCTCGGTCGAGTTGACGAAGAAGATGACCTTGCCGTGCACGACGCCGAGCTTGATGAGCGCGTAGAGCAGCAGGTCCTTGTCCTTGCCGGGCACCGTCAGGTAGTACTGCTGCAGCTTGCCGTCCGTCTCGCCCTCCTCGAGCTTGACGACCGCCGGGTTGTGCAGCACCGACTTCTTGAGCTTCTCGAGCTCCGGGCTGAGCGTCGCCGACATGCAGAAGCTCTGGCAGGCCTTGGGCAGGCTGTTGAAGATGATGCGGATGTCCTCGCCGTAGCCGAAGGACAGCACGAGGTCGGCCTCGTCGATCACGAGCGTCTGCACCGACTCCTTGAGCGACAGGTTGCCGGCCTGCAGGTGCCCCACGAGGCGGCCGGGCGTGGCGATCACCACGTCCGGCACGTCTCGCAGCAGCGCCTGCTGCGCGCTCATGCTTTGCCCGCCAAGCGCCAGCAGGCTGACGACGTCGCGGCAGTAGTACATGAGCTCGCCCATGTGGCGGCGCGTCTGCTCGACCAGCTCCTTGGTCGGCACGAGCACGAGCGCCTTGACCGACGGCGCGGCGGCGGCGCCCGCCTCCTGCTTGAGCTGCAGGACCTTGTGAAGCAGCGGCAGCGCGAAGGCCGCCGTCTTGCCCGAGCCCGTGCGCGCGCGCACCAGCAGGTCCTTGCCCTGCATGGCCAGCGGGATGCAGTGCACCTGCACCAGCGTCGCGTACACGAACTGCATCTTGGCCACGGCCTTGGTCAGCCGCCGGTCCAGCCCGAAGTCGCACGACGCGAACGACTGCTTGGCGTCCAGCAGGTGCGCGCTCACGGCCGCGTCCGTCATGGCGAGAAGCGTTCGGAGCGCGTCGGCGGCGGCGCGGAGACAGCAAGCGCGAATGTGCGCGGCCGCTTCCCAGTCGAGCGTCGGAGCGCCTTTGGTCGGTTGGCTGGGGTGCTTACAGCTCTTAACAAAATACATTATTTTATCCAATGAATAATTTTCAGTAGTTTCAGCCAATAAATAGGCTTTCACGATTTTAACCAATGAACTCGAAGATTCGCATTTGAACAGCAACCTGGTGCTGCTGTTCAAAAAGCGCGCGCTTTTCCGCCCCAAAGACCGGGAGGCAGAGCGAGAAAGGCCGCATCTAAGGCGCCGGGCGAGGAAGCTTCGCAACGAGCGCGCTCGTGGCCGGGCGCACGCAGAGCGCAGTGAGCAGCCGCCGCCGCCGCCGGTACGAGCGGGGCGTCGCCTTGCGGTGTGTGTGTGCGTGTTTCCCTTGGTGTAACCCCGCCTTCCTGCCGCAGGGTACAAGAAGAAAGGCAACCCCCCTCCCTCCCCAGCTCAAGCTATGGCCGCGACGGCGAGTAGTCTGTCGACGCCGCTGCGCCACTCGCCCGTGGGCAAGTCCACGGCCGCGTCGGCCGCGCGCGCGTCCACGTCGCCGCTGGCGCCGCCGCCGCCGCAGGACACGAACGTGCAGGTGGCCGTGCGCGTGCGGCCGCTCAACGAGCGCGAGAAGGGCTCGGCGCGCACGGCCATCGTGCAGTGCAAGCCCAACTCGAACGAGGTGGCCGTCATGAAGCGCAAGTCGTACGCGTTCGACAAGGTCTACGGCCAGTACTCGACGCAGAAGGACGTCTTCCGCGCGACGGTCAAGCCCGCCGTGGACGAGGCGCTCGCAGGGTACAACTGCACCGTGTTCGCGTACGGCCAGACGGGCACGGGCAAGACGTACACGATGCAGGGTAACCTGTCGCCGGAGCACGAGATGGCCGGCATCATCCCGCGCAGCGTGCGGTACATCTTTGACTCGCTGCAGGCGATGAAGGGCGAGTACAGCGTCAAGGTCTCCTTCCTGCAGATCTACAACGAAGAACTCATGGACTTGCTCGAGCCGATCGACCAGAAGAAGCTGCGCCTGATGGAGGACCCCAAGCGCGGCGGGATCTACTGCCAGAACCTGCTCGAGGTCACCACGACAACCGCCGACCACGTGTTTGAGCTGCTGGAGACGGGCGTCAAGAATCGGGTCACGTCCGAGACGCTGATGAACGAGAACTCGAGTCGGTCGCACAGCATCTTCACCATCCGCATCCACTGCAAGGAGAACAGCGCCGCGACCGCCGGGGACGACTTGCTGCGCATCGGACAGCTCAACCTGGTTGATCTGGCTGGATCCGAGTGTGTCGGCCGATCTGGTGCGCGCAATGTCCGCGCTCGCGAAGCTGGCAGCATCAACCAGAGCCTATTAACGCTCGGGCGAGTGATCACTGCGCTGGTCGACAACCACCCGCATATTCCATACCGCGACAGCAAGCTCACGAGACTGCTGCAGGAATCCCTGGGCGGCCGAGCGAAGACCACGATCATCGCGACGCTAGCGCCATGCGCAGACAGCGTCGACGAGACGATGAGTACGCTGGAGTACGCGCACAGAGCGAAGAGCATCAAGAACAAGCCCCAGGTCAACCAGAAAATGGCAAGGTCAGGGCTACTTCGGGAGTACGGCAGCGAAATCGAGTCGCTGCGGTCAGCACTGCAGGCAGCTCGACAAAAGGACGGCATCTTCCTTCCGCCTGCCCAGTTCGCCGAGATGGAGGAGCGCATCGCTGGCCAGTCCGCGCAGCTTCTTGAGCTGGAAGATGAGCTTGAGGCCCGAAGCAAGATGAGCAAGGAGCTCGAAGAGACCGTCGAGGCGCAGCGAGAGGAATTGCTCGCGCTCTGCGCGGCGAAAAAGAAGCTGGAGGCAAAATTGGCTCAGTCCGAAAGTGAGCTTCGTGCGACAAAGGACGAGCTGAGCAAAACCACCGTGGTGCTGGTCGACACCAAGCAGAAACTGAATGCTTTCGAGGAGAACGAGAAGGTTTTGCTCGCGAACGGCGCGGCTGCAACCAAGCTGTTTCGGGATAGCGAACAGCGTGTTCACCAGCTTCTCGCAAAAATTGGTAAGTCATTCATCCTCCTGCCTGGATAGGTTTCATGTTTGCTGATACCTCTTGCTTTGCTCAGGACGTAAGCAACAAGTCGAGGACGCGAACATGGAGCTGACTTCTTCGTTCACGGGTGAGTCATCCGTTCAAATCGTTCAATTCCAAGAGCGCTTGGCTACGCACCAGAAACTCCAGGAGGAAATGTTCAGCGACCTATCAACGGCGGTGGACCAACTGGAGACGACGCATTCGAAGGACCTCGCAAAACTCGACAAGAGTGTGACTGCTCTTGCCAGTCTTCTGGACAAGTGGAGTGCCGAGACGACGCGAGAAGACGTGGACAGCCAAAAGTCGAGCGAGCAGCATCACCAGGAGCTGGATGCTTTTGCCAACGAACGGCACGAAGCTTTGCAGGCGCAGCTTGCCAATCTTGTTGAGCTGAGCAAGAGCCACGCCGAGGCCTCCGCCCTGGAGGTCTCCAAGTCAAAGGAGCGGCGCTTGGCGTTCCTGGACCAAGTGCAGAAGCTGGCAGCGAAGTCCCGCGACGAGATGGAGACATTCCTGAGTGAGCAGAGCGACAAGTTGCTAGAGTTACAAGCCACAATCGACATGTCGATCGACGAGCAGACCAAGCAGCTGACAGAAAACAACGCTCTACTTGTAGCAGCGTTGAAGGATAGTCACGCGGAGCAGCAGAGTCAGCTCGACAACCTGAAGACGCAATTGACGCAGTTCGTGGACACATGCGCGAAGGCTCAGACCGAGAAGCTGGAGGAGCAAACCGCGTTGCTTGAGCAGAACAAGCGCGCACAGGAGAAGCATCTGGGACAAATCCAGCAGCTCTCCGAGTCTGAGATCAAATCATCCGTTGAGGCGCTTGGGGCTTTCAGTGGGAAGCATGCAGGCGAGCTGGAGCAGCTCGAGCACCACATGAAGGAGATGAAAAGCAAGGAGCACGACCTGAGTGCGGGTCACCAATCGCTCATTACAAGTCAGAGGAGCGCACTGAATAAGTGGAAGAGTGGCGCCAGCAACGCAGCCAGCACGGAGCGCTTGGACTTCTCTGACCTGCTCAAGCGCCAGTCGGACCGCGGCGAACTCCACAAGAAAAAGAGGACCGAGCTTCTGCAAAAGTTTGTTGGGGACTACAAGGACCTTCATCGAACAATTGGCGGCACTTGCTCATCTCTTGGTGACGGGGTTCAGTGGAACGTGACCAGCGCCAAGCGGAAGCTCGTGTCGGTGACTGAGCAAAGCCAGAAGTCGATCGACGAGAGTGTGGCCGATTCGTCCACGAGGCTGCAGGAGCTCGAGGTCTTCCTGAAGAAGAGAAAGGTGCGCTCAAGTACGAATGCCGCTCAAACGATCGAATCACTTACCGTGCCTATTTACCTTGTGTTATGCCTCGCAGCTGGATGCGCCAACCGGAACGACGCCGACAAAGCAGGAAATTACTTTCCCCTCGTTCGAAGCGACCAAGGTGGCCAGCGAAAAGCTCGTCGCTGATGATTCTCAACCGCCTGTGGTCGATGCCACACTTACTCGTACGCTGAGTGCCGCATCAAGCACGAGCACGTCCTCCACAAGCTCGGTGGATACACATGCGGAGGAAGATGAGAAGACGGAGGAAGCTGCTGCCACTAGCTCCGCACAAGCAGACCAGAACACACACAACGACCGTGCCTTGTCAACGCACAAGAACGCCAGGCCTTCCAGTTCGTCACACAAGGTGCTGCCTCCATCTCGAATTGCAATGGCTGGCGCTCGGACAGCGAAAGTGAAGGGGCAGACCGGCGCCTTTGCCAAGGTGAGGGCGGCTAAAGGAGGCGGAGGCGGTTCCCGAGTAGCGAAGCCTAACTTAGGACAGGTGGAGAAGCTGTCAGCGCTCACAGGACCCAAGAAGAACCGCGCCAAGTCGCCACTCGGGGAGGCGACGAATCTTCGGTGAGTCTGTGACCTCTTTATTAGTCCCCATCGGCTCTATTTCCGCAACGCGGTGAATATATTTGGCAGCAAGCACGATCACCACGAGCGCGCAGCAGACTGCCGATGTGCGATGAGACGTCATCACGCCACCTGAAAGCCCGATCGTTCGCTTGTGGATCGACAGCGAGCGCGCAACGGGGAATCTATCAGGCATTGTCGCACGAGACGTTGTTGTTGGCTCCGCATCCTCCTCCCAGTGGGAGGCTCCCACCCGGTCGATGCCGCTATGTACCAAAAGAGTCGATATGGCGAAGCAAGCGTCCGTCCCGTGTCGAGCCGGGGCTCATTGCGATCTGCTCTTCCGCTAAATCATCGCGAACCCGTTCATGGACATTAGCAAGCCGATCAAACACCTCGCGGCTCGGTCGGCTACGTCGACTACCGCTGTGTAAGCTCATCTGAACTGCATGCTGGTGGGTGGTCTGCAAGTTCCGGTGCATTCAAACACAGACCCAGTTCATCATGACCATGCGAGTGGGACTGCACCCGTCTGCATTCACTCGTCTTCTTACGCTTGCTCGTCGGCCGGCTCTCGCGATCATCGGCACGGCCGGTCGCACGCCATGGCGCCTTACACCTTGCTGTAGTCCATCTTGGACTCGAGCTTCTTGGTCTCGCCCAGCTTGCGCGCGGCCTTCATGAAGTCCTCCTCGACGACGTAGTCGCGGTCGGCGCGGATGGCGAACACGCCGGCCTCTGTGCACACGTTCCGGATGTCGGCGCCGTTGAAGCCGTCCGTGAGCTTGACGATCGACTCGTAGTCGATCTCGCCCTTCTTGGTGATCGGCGCCGAGTGGATCTTGAGAATGTCCATGCGCGAGGCCTCGTTCGGCAGCGGGATCTCGATCTTACGGTCCAGGCGGCCGGGGCGCAGCAGCGCCGGGTCCAGGATGTCCGGCCGGTTGGTCGCCATGACCATCTTGACCTGTCCGAGCGAGTCAAAGCCATCCAACTGGTTGAGCAGCTCCATGAGCGTGCGCTGGATCTCGCGGTCGGCCGACGTGCCCTCCGAGAAGCGGCTGCCGCCGATGGCGTCGATCTCGTCCATGAAGATGACGCACGGTTGGTGGTCGCGCGCGTAGCCAAACATCTCGCGGATGACGCGCGCGCTCTCGCCAATGTACTTGTCGACGATGGCGCTGGCCACGACCTTGAGGAACGTCGCGTTGATGTTGCATGCGAGCGCGCGCGCCAGCAGCGTCTTGCCCGTGCCCGGCGGCCCGTAGAGCAGCACACCCTTCGGCGGCTTGATGCCGACGCGCAGGAAGAGCTCTGGGTTCGTCAGCGGCAGCTCGACGACCTCGCGCAGCTCGCGGATCTGCTCGTTCAGGCCGCCGATGCTCGAGAACGACACCTGGCCCGCGTCCTCGTTCAGCATGTGGTACACGGTCGGGTCCACCTCGCGCGGCAGGTAGCGCATGATGGTCAGCGTCGTCATGTCCAGCGCCACGCGCGTGCCCGACTTGAGCTTCTCCTTGTCCACCTTGGAGCGGCAGCCGACCACGTAGCGCGGCCCGCTCGACGCCTTCACGATGAACCGGTCGTCGTCCAGCTGGCGCAGCACCTCGCCGATGATCTGCCCCACGCTCTGCAGTATGCGACGCGCAGCCGGTGGCGTGAGTGTATGAAGGTATGAAGGAAGGAAGGACCCAGACCAGGGAGGGTCCGATTGAGGCGCCCGCGCTTACCTGCAGCGCCTTCAGGTCGTCCTCCGTCTTGTTGTACTCCTTCACGAGCGCCTTGACGTTCTCGCGCATGCTCTTGACCCTGCACACGAGCGTCAGGACGCGATCTTTTCCTCACTCTCTCTTTCTCTCTCTTTCCCGTCGCCGGCTCGCTCCTCCCGCGACCGCGACCCCGCTGCCCCAGCGCACAGGCGACCAGCGCACGCACCTGCTCTCCATCTCGCGGTGCTCGCGCACCTTGGCCTTGTACGCGTTGAGCACCTGCGCGCGCTCGTCCTCGGTCGACGCCATGGCGGTCGCTGCTGCTTTCTTCCCGACCGGTTCGCCTTCTGAAAGGGGGCGGCCGACGCAAGATACAATCGAAATAGTGACTACATTGAACGATAGTCACTATTTTGAAGCAGTGCTCTAATCCGTCTCTCACGGTATGTGAAACGCAAAGAGTGATGGTTACTGCAAGCGCGTGGTCCAAGAAGCAACCATCCAAGAAAGTGCGGCGGCGGGGTGTTGGTCTCCATGCAGCGGCAACGGGCGCTCGCGCGCGCGTCCTGGAGGCGCGTGCTGTCTGCGCAGAAGCGTTCGTCTCTCTGTGAAGAGGTCGGGACGAATCTGGCACCTCCGCGGACTCGAACGCTCTCCGCGTCGGCGAGCTTCACCGCAGGAGGGCACGGAAGAGCGGGAGTGTCTTTATTGGCGCCTTCTGCGTGCGGATGGAGCCGCAGCCAGCCGATCCGAGGTCTCTCAACCAAGAACCATGCCGCCATCGACAACTCTAGCAACCGGGAAGCGACGTCGGTGAGGAGGAAGCGCGCGCACTCGGTCGAGGGCGTGGCGTCGCTGCTGCCTCCGAACCAGAGCAACGCGTACTACGACCGCAAGATGAGGGAGGTGCTGGACCGCGGCGACCTGCGACTGGCGACGGCGATGCTGGAGCGCCTGCGCGAGCTCGAGCCGGGCCGGCCGGTGCTGCTGGGCCAGACGTACAACCAGTTACTGTTCCTGCACGGACAGCAGCAGCAGCGGAAGCGCGGCACGCACCTGACGCAGATCCTGAGCGTGCTGGACGAGATGGTCGCCTTCAAGCGCGTCAGCTCGCGCAGCTTCAACACGGCGCTGGCCGCGTGTGCTCGAGCGCGAGACTTGGCAAAGGCGCGGCGCGTGCTGGACCAGATGGTCGCCGCGCGGAAAATCCCAGGCGTGTTCGCCTACACGACGGCGATACAGTGCTGCGCGCGCAAGAGCGGAGACGTCAAGGCGGCGGAGCAGTTCTTTGAGCAGATGATTGACGAAGGGCTCGAACCGTCGGTCGAGGCGGTTCGAGCGTTGCTGAGTGTGTTCGCGCGAGGACCCAACCGATCCGACCAGATGCTGGCGCTGTGTGATCGCGCACGGGAGTATTTCGGTCTGCCTCCGGACGAGGCGTCGACCGACATTGTGGTGGTCTACTTGCTGCAGAGTGGAGATCGACTGCGTGCAGTCGAGTTCCTGCAAAAAGTGATCAAAGGGAGTGGTGAAGGATCGACCGGAAGCGTCGGCACGAGGACGTGGAGCGCCGTGCTTGATGCATGCCGTCAGCACAACGACCAAGACCTGTTGAAGCAGGTCGAGCGTCTGTTGAGTGACATTGGTGCGAGCAGTGGTGTGAACACAAGGACGGACAAAGCGACTGACGTCAAAGCGTCGAAGAAAGCAGGTACATTTGCCTGGGTGGAAAACTATGGCGCACCTCAAGCAGTTGACGCTGAGTCATACCAGACTCAACTGACGAGGTTGTCAGCCTCGAACAACCTGGATAATGCGGTTCTTCTTTTCGAGGAGATGATGAACCAGGGTGCTGCTGACACGAGCAGCCTTGACGTCGTCCTCGCTGCATGCAGTCGCAGTGACCACTTGGAACTGGCCGAAGATCTTCTCAGCATGGTGAACCGTTCCAGACTCGAGAGTGCTCCACAACCTTCCGTTCTCGGCTATAACGCCATCCTGAACTGCTGCGCAACGCGAGGAGCCTTCGAGAAAGCTGAATGGTATTTCCAAGAACTCTATGGCCGCTCCATCCAACCCGATCTGGTCACGCTCAACACAATGCTGAAAGCACTCGCGAACAGCTGCGACCACGAGGATGAGCTCCATGGACATTTGACGCGCTCCATGCAAGCGATGGCGCTGTACGATTGGGCTACAAGTGACCTCGGTTTGAAGCCCAGCGCAATTACGCACTTCACGCTGCTCCGAGTGTTGTCTCTGGATCTCATGCACGATCGCAGTAGCGACTTGAGCTCCAGCGACGGCGATACGGACGAACAAATCGCGCACTTCGTCGAGCGGATCTGCCTCGAAGCTCCGGTGGAGGCGCTGGACGTCGGAGTGTACAACGCAGCCATTGACTACTTCCTTCACGTTGGCGACACGGACAGAGCCCTGGCAATGCTTGGCGGGATGAACGCTCGAGGCATCACCGTCGAGGATACGACGTTTGGCTTGGTCTTCGCAGCTGCGAGCTCTGCGGACAACTCGGAGATGGGGCTGAACTTCCTTCAGTATGCAATGGACAACTTCGATTACCAGCCAACCGTCCAAGTAATGAATGGAGCGATCGAGTTGTGCGCGGCGGCGAATAATCCAGGCGGTGCATCCGAGCTCTTCAGCAGCATGGAAGAGTCGGGCTTACTTGTTCCAGACGCTCAGTCGTACGTCCAGGTGATTCGCGCGCTCGCCAGGGTCGGCAAAGTGAAAGACGCATGGGCCCTTGTCAAGACCATGAAAAATCGCCTCGGGTACTGCTCGCTAGATGCGTACAACCGCCTTTTGCAAGCGTGCGCTGTAAGTGGGCAGCCCGAGCGAGCACTGGACGTGCTAGCTGAGATGACGCAGCAAGCGGAGCTGACTCCGGACAGCGTCACCTACGACATGGTGATGAAGGCGTTTGTGAAGGCGGGTGCAATTCACGCGAAGCGCCATGGTGGACGGAAACACCTCCTTGCTGACGTTGGCGAGGATAACAGCGACGAGGAAGAGTGGGGGGCAGCTGACAACGATAGCGCTTCGGATGCCCAACTGGCCAAGATCGGAGACGTCGTCCTTTCTCAACTGGCAGCTATGCATAGCTATTCGATTGCGCCTTCCAGTCTGACATACTCCCGAGCCGTATCGGCATGCGCGGTTCGTGGCGACTGGGAAGGTGTTCGGGCGGTCTTTGATGACCTCGTCAAAGTGTGGGAGCGTCGCGGTGCTAGTCTCTTCAGCGACGTGACTCTGTACGAGTACATCAAAGCGTGCCGGGCGTCTGAGGACACTCAACGCCTATTCGATCTCGCGCGGCTACTTGGGGAGGATTTCAAGCTCAGCGGTGGACATGCTGTGGTATCGTCTCGCGTTCTGCTTGAGCTTATGAACGCGTTTGAGGGCGTTGGGCAGTGGCGTCAGGCGCTCGTGATGCTTCGCAGCATGGACACAATGTACGGCGTGCGTCCGAGCGTCATACTGTTCAACCGCGTGATGGAAATGTGCAACGCCGCTGGGGAGCACCAATCCGTGCAGCTGATCTTCTTGACGATGCAGAATGCGCCGGCGTATCTGGTCGACCCGAACGTCGAAAGCTACATCCAGGTCATCTACGCCGCCGAGCAGCTGGAGGAATGGACACAAGCGACCAATATGTTCCTCGCGATGCAGCAGAACTGTCCAAAAGAAGACATCCGACCTGCTGACTTGCAGAAGATCGCGTTGGGAAGATACAGTGAGCGCTCTCGCCATGACTAAGGCGATCATGGCGGGGCGTTCTAAGCAAAGCAAGCCCAACGCCAAGCGACTAGCTCTTTCACTCGGCTTCCTGAGCTACTGGGCTGTTCACTGTTCCTCGAGGAGACCGACTTCGTCATCGCGGCGGTCGCTGCGAGCAGACGGTAGCCCGTATTCCCTACTGCTCGCGCTGCGGGTGCTCGTCGTGCTCAGGTACCCGCTGCCTGTCACGTTGCGCGAGTTGTAGATGGACTTGTCGGACGCGTTGCAGTGGAAAAAGACGGCGCCAAATACCAGCACGAGCGCTGCGATTGCGAAGACGAGGTCCCATCCACCCGTGGCCTCGAGGATCTTGCCCGTCACAACGTTGCCGATGATGCCCGGGACCGTCGCGAACGTGTTGGATACGCCCATGATGTGGGCTGCGTGGTTGGGAGCGATATCGATCATGTTGACCCAGTACCCGGCCATCGTGGCGCGGCTGGAGAACAGAGTCAACGACAGCAGCGCGACAGCCTCGGTCGATGTCCTCGCGAAGCGCAGCGAGTACAAGAAGAACGCCGAGCCGAGGAACCCGATGCCGTTCATCAAGCGCCGCACGTGCAGCTCGCGGTAATTCTTGGACACGAGATGGTCTCCGACGCGGCCGAAGAGCAGTGTGCCGACGTATCCGCACGCGTAGGGAAGCGCGGCGGCGACTCCGTGCTTGCCGAGGTCGATGTGCAAGTGGTCGTGGAAGTACTGCGGGATCCAGCCGAGCAGCACGTACCAGCTGTAGTTGTAGCAGATGTGCGCGACGTAGATGGCCCACGCGGGGCGCGAGGTGAGCAGCACGCGCCAGTTCATCTTGTTGGTGTCTAGCTCGGCGAGGTTGCGCTGGCGGTGGTGCGTCATGGGGTCGATCGTGCGGTTGCGGAGGATGTAGGCGCGCTCCTGGGGCGTGATGTGCGGGTCGTCCTCGGGTCGACTCACGCCGAAGACCATGAAGACGACGACCCAGAGGAAGCTGAGCACCCCGAAGACGAGGAAGATGCGCTGCCAGTTGCTGGCCTCGAGAATCGCGGGCGACACGACGAGCGCCGTGATGGTGCCGAGGTCCGAGCCGCTCGCGACCAGCGACACGAGGCGGCTGCGCTCCTGCAGCGGGTACCACGCGCCCGCGATTTGGTGCATGCACGGGAAGAGGATGCCCTCGCCGAGGCCCATGCCCGCGCGCGTGAAGAAGAGGCACGTGAGGCACTTGGCCACCAGAACCGTCGACAGATCCTGTTATTGTACCGAGGACTATTCGTTAGTGATGGAGAGAGAGGAGGCACGAGCGCGAGGCAGACGTACGAAGAGCGTCCATACGACGACGCCTGTGAGCAGCACCCACTTGGCGCCGAGCTTGGTCGCGAAGTACCCACCGAGGATCTGCAGTGCGACCCCAAAGCGCGGATACTTTAGTCATAACGAACAACAAAGTAGATAGGGGTTCCCCGCAGTGTGAGAAGAAGGAGGATCAGGCCTGCCTGCGTGCACATGTAGCCGTAGAAGAAGGCCGAGAGCACCTCGCCCTGCTCCTGCTTGTTGGAGATGAACGCCGGCAGCGCGATGCCCATGTTGGTGCCTGTGTGTCACGGACGCCACGAGCGGGTTGGCGTCGTCGCCCGCGATCAGCGCTCGCCCCCGCAACAGGACGTACGGTCCGCGTAGCAGACGGTGGCCACGCAGAGGCACAGGAACGCCGTCAGGTAGCGCCGGCGGCCGCTCGGAGGCGCCTCGAGCGCGGCATCGCCCGCGTCCGCGACCTTCTTCATCTCCATCGCGCCAACCGCTTATTCCCTCGTTTCCTTCTTCTGAATTTCTGAACGGTTCAACTTGTGTCAAGTTGACTTTTGTTGGCACTGTCAAGTTTTTCAAATGGGGCTATTTTTAGCGAATCACTAGCACTATTGAAGTCTATTTCAACCAATCACTGTGCTTGACATTGTCATTGAAGCTGCACTTTCACTAAATTACAAATCACAACGATAGTGATGCAAAACCCCATTGTTGGCCACGAATAGCTCTCGTCGCATTTTCGCACTCGACGCGAGTCCTGATGGCTCCTGCAGGCGGCGGCGCGGTCGCTTGCGAGCTTGTTGGCGCGCTGCAGGACGTGGCGTTCCACCGGTGCAGCCTCCTGCTGCAGGAGCTGTCGGTGCTGCACCCGGCCTTCCTCACCAAGCTCACGGGGCTCACCGAGACGGCCTACTTCGAGTTCGTGGACGCGCACCGGCATGTCGTGCCGTGCCAGTCGCTCGCGCGGCTCGAGCAGGCCGCCGGGCCCTTCGTCTTGATCAACGAGACCCAGAGATTCCTGGACGGGGAGGAGGCGCTGCTCGCGTTCGCGGCCTCCAAGACGCGCCTCTCTCACGCGGAGCTCGTGGCCGCGGCTGCATTCGGCGCCACCAACGCGGACGGAGACGCGATCAGCGACGAGCAGTTGGCGACGGCCGAGGAGGAGCTCGAGGCGCGCGCCGAGGCCGCCGTGAAGGAGTCGCTCTTCCGCTACCGGCGCATGTCGGGCCGCCAGTTCGCCTTCCTCGTCTTCACCGTCGACGGCGTCTCGCTCCCGCGCGTCGAGATCGAGCTCTTCAGCGATCTCTGTCCGCGCACGTGCGCCAACTTCCTTGCCTTCTGTCAGGGACGCGTCGCTGTCGATGCAGACGCCGAGTCGAACAGTGCCGGAGAGCTGGACGACAGCGAGACGCTGGGGTACACCGGCGTGCCGGTGCACCGAGTGGTTCGCGGCGGGTGGATCCAGACGGGCGACGTCGCGGGCCGAGGACGCGGAGATGGTCCGTGTCTATCGCTATACGGAGGCAGGTTCCCCGACGAGAGCTTCGCGGTCTCGCACAACGCCATGGGCGTCGTGGTACGTGCAAATCTTGAGTCCGCCGACTACTGTAGCACGTGGTATTTACTCACCGGTGTGTGTGTGTGTGTGATGATAGTCGATGGCTAGCGATACGCCCAACGCCAACGGCTCGCAGTTCTTCATCACGCTGTCGCCCCAACCGTGGCTCGATCGACGCAAAGGTGGCGCGAGTGTCGGCAGCGTGAGAGCTGCTGCTGCGTGATCCTCCATCTAACCTTCAGCATGTGCTCTCGTGCTCCAGTTGCGTTCGGCCGCGTGGTGAGCGGCATGCGTGCCGTGCTGGCAATCGGCGGCGTCGAGACGCAGAACGAGCGGCCGTGTGCGCCGTGCGTTGTCGCCGACTGCGGCGTCCTCGAGTAGCACGGCAGGGGGAGAGAACAAGCGTTGCGCCACCGCGAGTAATAAATAACAAATGTATTCATACCTGAGACGTCCCCTTCACTGCTCCTGCGTGTCGACCGCGACCGACATCGTCGGCACGGCGATCCTCGCGGTTGCAGGGAGGCTGTCCCAAGTGCCAGCAGAGGCGGAGGAGCTCTGCGAGCGAGACTCTAGAGCGTTGACAGGCGGAAGGGGGACAAGCTGGAGGTCGTAGCGCAGCCGCCGGAGGTCGGCGAGCGACCGGATCTTGTGGAACTCGAGCCCGAGCGCCAGACTCACCTGCTCTTCCTCGAGTCCGTCTCCGATCGCGACGAACTCCACCGCAACGTCCTCGTCACCGTCGCCGAAAGGCTCGGCGCGGTACTTGGCCATGATGGCCTCGAAACACCGGTACTTGTGCACCTTGGCCGAGCTGTAGACGCGCTCGATGGGGAAGAACGCGTCCAGCTCGTACACGAGGCACTTGCACAGCGCCGGCACGAGCTGCGTGTTGGTCACCAGCACGTTCACGTTCTCCACTTCTTCTCCTTCTTCTTCTTCGTCGTCGTCTCCCTCTTCTCCACCGTCTCTGGACGTCTCCTCATCTTCTGGGAACACCATTGGGTCTGCATCAAGGCCGTCCTCATCCTCCTGTGCGCCATCTAGACTCACAGTCGACACGGACCGAAGCAGTCTGCTCTCGCCGCCCGTGTTGACCGCCTCGATGAGAGAGAGCACCTGCCGCGCCTCCTGCAGCCATCCGGTCGAGAAGCCGTCGATAGCGTGGACGAGCGCCGCGCGGATCGCGAACCACTCGCTCTGGTCGTCGTGCAGAAAGTCGACGTGGCCGCGCTGTTCGTAGATGTCTCGAATGCGGCGGTACCGCGTCTTGCGCTCGGCCTCCCGAGGGTCCTCCGCCTCTCCTTGAAGCTCCCCAGTGTCCTGAGCCAGCACAGAAGACGCCGAAGCCGACGCCGCCGAGCGCAGGCGGCGGCAGTTGGAGCAGCGCGCGCCTTCAGCACACGAGATGTGGTCCACGTCCGTGTCGTGCAGGTCGCCGAAGAAGAAGTGGCGCTCGAGCATGGCGAGCAGGAAGGTCATCATCTGCTCGCCGAGCGCCACGCCCGGAGCCTCCTCCTTGCCGTGGGTCTGCGCGAACGAGCCAGTGTACAGCGACGCGAACAGCACGAGCGTCTCGTCCAGGTCCCAGATGAAGACGCGACGGCGGCGGCGCCGTCTATTGCCAGCAGCAGCAGCAGTCGTTGGTCGAGGGGAGACGGCCGTGAGCGGACTGCTAGGCTTGGGCTGTCTTGGCACGAGCGCGTACTCGTCGGCCTCGCTCCCGTCGCCCGTGGACCCCGACCGCTGGCGCTTGGCCGGCCGCGCGGACGGCGAGCGCGCCTGCTGCTGCTGCTGCTGGCGGTCGTCGCCTCCGTTGTCGCTGGCGACGCCGTCAGCGTCGCTCTCCTGCTCCGAGCCGTCGACCGACAGCAGCGCCCAGAGCGAGGCCAGCGACGGCGCGCCGCCGTAGCGGTAGCACCGGTAGTAGCAGTAGTCGTAGTAGCTCGATAGCTCCTGCCGCCGCACGGCCTCGACCCAGTGCACGCCGACCAGGAGCGTGAGCGCGCCGCAGAGACTCGCGCCGACGAGCGGCAGCACCAGCAGCTTGGCCGTCCAGTCGGCCAGCCCGCCGCGCTTCTCCTCCTCCTCCTCCTCCTCCTCTTCCATCATCATCTTTACCGCCTTGTTCGCCGTCGTGGCCGCCGTCCGCGATGACCAAGACGCGGGCGTCCCACTCGTCGGCGCGAACTGAAGCGCCGAGGCGGCCGATCCCGGTCTGGAGCCGCGCTTGTCGGCCGCGCGGCCGTCGCCCAGGCCGGAAGCCAGCGCCGCGGCGTCACGGAGGCGGCCGGACGAGACGGACACGGCGACGGCGGCCGTCGCCATGTCGCCGGTGTACTAAGTACTGTAGCAGTAGGGGGGCTCGTCCCACAGAGACAGCGAGCACCTCGGGCGGCGTCGGAGGAGCAATGAAGGGCGGGGGGAGACGCCCGAGCGCCCGCCGCGTCCGGCCGTCCGCCAGTCAGCGCTTTTTCGCCGCCCGCGCCTCGGTTCGATAGGTAGGGCGTTCACTATGGGGACCGGATTCATATGGGTTTCACTATGGGGGATTGCGCGGAACGCCGCGGGCGAGTCAGCGCCGTGACGCGAGCGGAGTCACGCGTGCGGATGGAGATGGTTTACGCGGCCTTCCTGGAGTTTCGATTAATTATAGGTGGAATATAACATTTCACTTGATGTTTGTAAAGGGATGCAGCTTTTCATTCTAATGGATTGCTCCATTTCGCGCCGGTTTAGCTGTACAGGAAGAGTGACGCGCGCGAGTCGCTCGACATTGGCTGCGTTGACGCTCGCTCGGCCGTTGACGGCGATGGACGCCGCTCCCAATCACTCGTCACCGTGGATCTGCACGCGCGCGTGGAACAATCAGGATGTCTCGTCAAACGCGCTGTACAATGGGTGCGTGGGCGTGAGAGAGTGTGTGTGTACGTACGGCGGCGGCGAGCGCGGTCCAGTGGGCCAGCGTGGTCGGCACGTGGTGCTGCTCGCTCGTCGAGTGGCCGGGCACGTCCCTGCGCAATCAGCGAGCGGCCGGAGCGCGTGAGTCGTCTTCACGCCATCACGGTTTCCGCTGCCGCACGTCTGAAAAGAACGCACCACCACGTGAACGCGTCGAAATGGTGCTCCACCTCGTAGATGCGGCCGTCGTCGTCCGAGTGCCGCAGTCCGCTGTCCTCCAGCAGGAACCCTGTCCAGTTGCAGGCGCGTAGCACGGAGAGGATCAGGCCCGCGCTCCTCGATGCTGCAGGGCGCTCGCTCGCTAACCACACCCACCCTTGAGCCCCATCGCCTGCAGGTCGACCTTGTCGCCGTGCAGTTGGATGCCGCGGAACTCGGCGCGCAGCTCGCTGGAAGCCGTTGCTGCCGCTGCACTACCAGCAGGCGAGTTGCTGGCGGGCGTCGGGTGGAAGTACGTCTTGATCGCCGCCGGGCCGTCGTGGTGGATGCGGCACGGCAGCGAGTGCACGTGCTGCTCCGCGGGCGGCAGCGGGCAGCGCGTCAGGCAGACGCGCACCGAGTCGGTGGTCATTGCGCGGCGGCCAGGAATGGAAATGGCGCAGGAAGCGACTCCCGCCAAAAATGGAGGGCTCACCGTATATGAGCTGTCATACGACTCACTGCATTAACTGATACTTTGATCGAGGTAAATGATGCTCATTGTATAAAACTATCATTTTCGACTCTTATATATAATACTGCAACTATAATAAGTACTGTTGTGAAGATAAGAATCGTTATGTTGAGCTCATTCATCGCCAATCTTTTCGAGGGACCTGCAAGCAACCATGGACGCGGTGCGTTGCCGGGCGATTTGCGCGCGCGGCGGCGGGGCTGACGAGCTGCGGCTACCCACGCTCAGCCATGCACATGCGACTGGACGCTAATCTTGCGCGTCTAATCTCCTGCAGACAGTAGCGGAGGCCAAGTACAAGAAGCGCGATGACACGAGCAACCTCCTCGGCCAGAAGATGCTGCAGGTGCGTTGTTATCGGCGTCGCTGCAACTCCCTCGTAGCTGTTAACGGCGCAATGTCGGTGGTTTCCAGGGCTGGACGCTGCTCGGCATGACGTGTCCCGTGGGCGAGTGCTACACGCCACTTGTGCGGAGCAAGCAGGGCAAGACGTACTGCGTGAGCTGCGACCAGTACTTCCTGACGGAGGAGGAAGCGGCCAAGAAGAAGGAGGAGGAGGACGCCAAGAAGCAGCAGCAGCTCGAGCGCGACGCCGCGGCCGAGAAGGAGGCGGAGGAGGAGCGCCAGCGCCGCATCGCGCAGCAGTTCCGGCTCGAGGAGGAGGCCAAGCGCGCGCGAGAGATGCAGGAGCTCGAGCAAGCGCGCCTTGCTCGCGCTGCCTTCACTGCCAACGGTGCGTCCAGGCTTAGTGTTCTTCATGCATGAAGAGCATTTGTTCACGGGAGTTGACATTGGTATCCAGCCACCACAGGGCCGACGAAGCGCAAGGGCGAGCACGTGGGGCTCGGACGGGACGCAGAGGACTCGGACGTGAACGCCGCTCGCCGACAGACGCTGGCCACGCTCTATCAGGTGG
Source organism: Phytopythium oedochilum (assembly GCA_023338025.1). NCBI lineage: Eukaryota > Oomycota > Peronosporomycetes > Pythiales > Pythiaceae > Phytopythium > Phytopythium oedochilum. The sequence goes on along the minus strand of JAADXX010000305.1, from coordinate 7,309 downwards.
AACACCCCTTCTTCTTTTGATCGCCGTCGCTCTCTGGGCAGCGGTTGTGTATTTATGTCGATACCAATGCATCTCCCACGAGTGGAAGACTTGCAGGAGCCATCTCGATTGCTAGCCTGGCAATCAATCATCTAACGAACTCACGCTGCGTCTGCACTTGTCCACACCTAGAAAATCAACGACTTGACCAGCTCGCTGACGCCTCAAGACCACAGCGAGCGCCTCGTGTCGGTGGCCAAGGCGATCCACGAACTGGCACAGGCCGCCAAGACGCTCGACTAGCAGCCCAACGCATGTGAGAGACTTAGTACACCGAACGTCTGTTGCGAATCCTTGCTGTCGGTGCTCTCTTCGAGCGCGCGTGCTCAGTGCTCACAGCTCCGTAACCTCGCCGGCATCGTCTTCTCCATCTCCGGACAGCAGTCCGTTTCCTTCTCCTGAAATGCGTGCCTTCGACGGCGCCGTCTTGATGTGAGACGTTTCGCCAACGCTGGCAAAGATGTAGACCAACGCTGCGGCCGCGATACCACTGCGGCATGACACCAAACCACATGAATCGGTGCATCCAATACGATCCGACAGGGAGTTGTGCTGCTGTCTGTACCTGAGGATGAGGTAAAGCTTGGCAATGCCGTTCTTCTCCGGGGTTGTTCCGCGTCCCAGGAAGCTGATCGCCGACAGCGTGTAGACGGCGATGACAATGTTGCAAATGTAGCTCACGCCCATGTAAAACGAGAAGGCGCGCGTTCGGATGTGGACGGGAGTGATATCACCGAGAATGACCCTGAATGGTTTGCCGAGCAACAGCAGCACGCCGTTAGCTCCCCGCAAGCTAGCTAGCCTGCCAGGCCACACGATAACAGCGCCAGACTTACCAAACGACAGCACCGAGGCCGATCGCGAACCCTCCGACAAAGAAAAGCACCGAGACGACCGCGATAGCGCCTTGAGTTTCGAGGCTGGAGTTCAGGTACAGCAGCGACCAGCTCAGCACCACGAGCGCCACGATCATCACGGCCGTGCCCAGCAGCAGCAGCGGCCGCCGGCCGTGCGAGTCCACGAGCTTCACCGAGATGACCGTGACGCCCACGTTGACCACCCCAACGATCGTAGTCGCGAGGAACGGGTCGGTCACGCCCGCAAAGTGGAAGATCTTGGCCGAGTACAGCATGACCGTGTTGATGCCCGTCATCCTGCGCGGCCAAAGCAACAGAGACGCTCTAGTTCAGCTCGAGTAGCTTCACTGCGGCGCCAAAAGAGCGCAGGCGAACGCACGCTTGGAAGAAGACGAGGATGGAGCCCATGGCGATGACTTGCTTGTGCACGAGCAGGTGCGACCACGTCACCTGCTTGTCGTGGCGCCGGTGCTCCATCGCGGTCGCAATGTCCCGCAGCTCCTCTTCGACCGCCCCCTTGTGCATCCCGGCGCGCAAGTATGCCAACACCTTGTGTGTCTGGCCATCAGCACCACGAGCCGAGTGGTTGGTTAGTCGTCACAAAGGTCAGGGAACTACGCGGCGAGAATCAGAGCGAACCTCTTCGCGCCCGTAGTTCTTCATGAGCCACCACGGACTCTCGGGGATCCACGCCACGAGCAGGCACTGCAGCAGTGGGGGCACGATCATGAAGGCGTTGAGCCAGCGCCAGCCGGACGGCACCCGGGTGATCAGGTAGTAGCCGAGCAAGCCCGTGAACAGGTTGCCGATCGTCAAGCTCAGCTGATGGAGCGACGTGATCTGGCCGCGCGCGCGCGCCGGCGAGATCTCGTTCAGCAGAATGGGCACCGTGTTGGTGACGATGCCGGACGCGATGCTGTGACGGAACTCGTTAGGCTCGCACTGCTACTACTACTACTACAGAGAGGAGAGGCCAAGCAGCACACGCGCCGCCCTACTTACCCGATGAGGAAGCGGCCCACGAAGATCGAGCGCTTGGACGTGGCGAGCGCGCAGACGACGCCGCCGGCCACGAAGAAGGCGTTGTTGAGCAGGATGGTCTTCTTGAGGCCGATGCGCTCGCCGACGCCGCCCGTCGAGACGGCCGAGGCCATGGCGCCGACGACCACGAGCGCGGTCGCCGTCTCCTGCTCGGCCGTCGTGAGGTTCATGTCGACGAGCAGCGAGCCGACCGCGTCCGGCACGATGCACACGTTGAGCACGCCGGCGCCGAAGCCCCACATGAAGGACGAGAGGGACACGAGCCACGCCGCGAGCTGCAGGTGCCGCGTGCGCCCGTCCTCGCCGCTCGCCGGCGGCACCACCACCGCGACCGCCGAGTCGCCCGCGCGGGCCCAGGCGCCGCCCTCGTTGGGCAGCAGCTGCGCCGTCATGTCGCCTTCCATGACCGCGTGGTGGTACGTCGTACGGTATAGTGAAACGCAGTCAAACGGGGGCTGATGCGATCCATCTTGAAGAGACTCGTTGTTCTGCGGTAGTGTACTGGAATAGTGTGGTTTACATAATTAATGTGGGACACACATGTTCCGGCGGCACACGCTTGCCAAGCGTGACACCCTCGCGTCTCCTTGGCCAGGTTGCTGCCGCCCACTCGTGCCGACATCAACCGGCCTGCTGCGGACTGGGTGGTGGTCGGCTGTCTGTGTCTAGCATCTCGCCATCACCATGTAACAAGCCGCGGCCGCGTGTCTTTGGGAACGCAAGAATTAAACCTAGTTGTCGCATGCATGCAGATGAGTGACGGAGCCAATCTGCGGATCGGATGCCGGACGGAGGAGGTTCTATGCGGCCCTGAAGAGGTGAGGGGACGCTTGCTCAGACGAACCCACGCAAAGTGTTGCTTGGAGATCTCGAACACGAAGCACTACCCAACAGAATTGACCTGTCAGGGGGCATGTCCGCATAGCATTCACAACAGGGGAACTTCAACACGAAAGGTTTAACGGCTGGCTGATTAGCACTTGTCTGGCGCACATATTGCGAGTCGCCCAAGCACTCCATGACGGGCATTGCGAAATGGTCGACTCGCAGCCAGCCATGGGCTGGCTGACTCAAATCTATGGCTTTTCATATGGGCGATGACAGCTTCAAGCACTTGCTCGCTGCTGTTTAGATGGCAATCAACATGCTGTTCCGTTCCGATACACTACAGCCAGTTTGTAGCGCTAAAGTATGAGAATACATTCAAACTCGCACCGTGACAGAAGAGGGCTGCTGCGAACGAAGGCGATAAGGCATCGGGTGAGTCACTTTTTGAATGGCACAAAACCTGGCAAAGAAAATCGTCTCGGACGGTGGGTTCATCTGACGGTGAGATTGGGCAAATTTGGAAAAGTGGCTGCCGTTGCCGTTGGCGACGGCATTGCAAACGCTCGCGTTGGACCGCGCGCTCGAATAGAAGCAGCGTAACGGATTCCATTTTGACAAGGCGATCAATCGTATCTGCAGTTATATCCACCGGCTCGTGTTGGTGGTGCGGAAGCAATAGAGCGCCGCGGCGCGCGAACAGCGCTGGCGACGCGTCGTCGGAGTTTTGAAACGGAACGCGACATTCATCTTCTGAGCTGACCGCTGGATCCAGCGGATCTCCGTCCAGCCTGACGTGAGGTCATCAAACCCGTGCCAGAATCACCAGAACCGCGAGTGCACCGCTGGATTCGATGCTCATGTTGGAGTTAGTATGCCCTCGCATTTTTTTTAAATTTCTCGCCACCTGAGTGAACGTTTCAATCCGAGCGCATCGCATTGAAGTTTGCTTCAAAACCGTAAAGCACTGTGTTCGAATCGTCCCACGCGAGATGCAGGACAACAAGTTGTTGCCCACCGTGCGTGCGCCTCAGACGGCGGGCGGCATTTCATCTCGCCTCGAACAGACTCGTCGCACAGTGCAGTGCAAGTCGCTTGCTCGTCGGCATTCACCCAACACACTCAACGGGCCAACATCAAAATGGGGTCCACGCAAGTTTACGCCCAATCGCAGTCGGCGGCTCGCCTGTAAATCTTTTCGCGCGTCAGACAACAGCAGGGCTAGGGCCCCGTCCCTGGAAATGGATCCGTTTTTATGTGGCCTTGTCGCTTATTCGAGGCCCTGTCGCTTCGGGCATACAAACGCCGAGACGAAAAGCAAGCAACTGACTCTCGTCCTCCGCCTTTCAATTTCAGCAAATCGCGCCCGCGATCGTCCTCAATTTTCGATAATAAACGCAATATTCCGGCCAATCAGAAGCTTCAAATGTCCCCCAGCCCTGCCCGAATCATCGAACGTCCGCACCTTCCCCTACCCCGGGCTGTTCTTCCTCCTTTTTCGGGCGTCGCCCCCTCCCTCCTCCGGTTGCTGGCCCCCCCTTCCTCTCTCTTGCGCTTCTCTTGGCCGTCGGGCGGCATTTGCGGTAGAACGCACAAGGAGAAAAGAAGCGACGACAGCGAGTGGAGGAAGCGAGAAGCGTAAGAAGAACTTGCGGCACTCAACATGTGCCGACCCATTGAATCGAGGGATTCTCTGGGGGCCATGGGCCCGGCAGCGGTCGCGCTGTTCGCCGGGTACCAGCCCGCAGAGAGCATGAAGGCGAGCGCCATGATGGTGAGCGCCGGCGGAAAATCGGCGGCGCGCTCGGCCGCGCCGGCCTGGGCCATGGGCGACATGGGCGCCGGCTCGGCCGCGTTCGGGTCCGCCGAGGGCATGAACATGCTGTCGATGGCGGCGCCGCCCCCGACGCTGCCGTTCGTGTCGTTCCCGGCCGTCGGCAAGAGCAGCCTGCCGTCCATGCCGTGGTCGGGCGACATGGGCTACGGCGAGCAGTTTGCGCAGGAGGAGGCCAAGCCCGCGCTGCCGGTCGCGACGGACAACTTTGAGGCGGCCGAGCTCGAGGAGCTGCTGGACTTTTCGCTGCCGGACGACGCCGAGACGGTCGCCAAGGACAAGGCGGAGCTCGTGAACCTGGACGACGGCTTCGACGGCACGGAGATGTCGATCCTGTACAGCTTCTTGGTGGACGCGCCCGAGGACAAGATGGCCGAGAAGAAGTCGCTCGAGGAGGAGGACGACGGCATCTTGAACCTCAACATCCTCGCGAGCACGCCGATCGAGTCGCTGATGGACTCGCTTGACAGCGACTTCACCGAGGACGACCTGCTCATGCCGGCCGGCGCGCGCCACCCGGAGGCGCACCTGTCCAAGATGAAGCCTGCGGGCGAGGTCAAGAGCCGCCGTCTGTGCAAGGCAGAAGGCTGCTACAAGCGCTCGCGCTCGAACGGCCTGTGCATCTCGCACGGCGGCGGTCGCCGCTGCTCGGTCGAGGGCTGCGACAAGAGCAGCCAGGGCGGCAACCTGTGCATTCGCCACGGCGGCGGCAAGCGCTGCAGCCACGAGGGATGCGACAAGGCTGCGCAGTCGAACTTCCTGTGCAAGGCGCACGGCGGTGGCCCGCGCTGCCAGTACTCTGGCTGCATGCGCAGCTCGCAAGGCGGTGGCTACTGCCGCTCGCACGGCGGTGGCAAGCGCTGCATGTTCGACGGCTGCGACAAGGGCACCCAGCGTGGTGACTACTGTGCGCTCCACGGCGGTTCGCGTCTCTGCGAGGTGCCAGGCTGCATGCGCAACGACCGTGGCGGCGGCCTCTGTGCGACTCACGGTGGCGGCAAGCGCTGCACCGTCGACAACTGCGAGAAGCCGTGCCGTCGTAAGGGTCTGTGCTCGGCGCACCTTCGTCAGGCGGAGGGCACGAAGTAACCTTGGCAAGGGAGCGAGCGCTGTCCTGTTCATACAATGTGTGTGGGCAGCGCTGGGATGAGAGGAAGGAAGAAGACGACGACGGCGATGAAGATGACAAGTGGACGGGACGAAGTGGGTGGAGGGAGGTGGAGCACGGCGGGTGGTTGTGGACCGTGGAGGACGGTCATCATGGCGGACTGCGGTCGCAACGGGCGTGTGGAACTCCTTGTTGCCAAGGCCTGCCGGAGAAAACAAAGCAAGAACAAAAGACAAGCGGGACATCGGGAGGAGCTGCAGCCTCTGAGGTTCATCGGCGACTCGGGCGACGCTTCACGCGAAGAAGAGGGAAAACAAGGTATTTTGCTCTATTTGCCGTGCTGTTGTATTTGCAAGCTTTCATCGGCGGGCCTCTCTCGGGTCGGTCTCGGGATCGACGGCGTTGAGGTGCTCGCGCGCGCTTCAAGCTTCGGGATTGGGAAGGCCAACGGGAGAAGGGCAATGTGGAGTTTCGCGAGCTGGCGTCCAAGTGTACGGCGTCCGGATTGCGTGGAGAAGACGAAGAAGGAGGCGAGGCGGCATGGCGTCGCACCGCGTCACGACACGGGAGGGCACTGGGAAGGCACCGCGAATCTTCGGATCCCCCCGCACCATCTCGAGCCAAGAGGAGACGCAAGCCATGGCTGGCCAGAGTGACGCGCCACCTGCGTTGGCGACCACGTGAGAAGATATTAGTTTATTGGACTCCATCACCCGCCATCCGCGACGGGCCGAGCTTGTCTGCCGGCGCCGCGGCGCGTCGACCAACGATTGGGCGGTAGTGTGTCTCGATGACGGGTCGGCGATCACCTCGGCGGGTCTGTTGCCGCTGGTCTCGCGGCGGCTGGGGGGCCGAGCTACAGCAAGCAGATCGAGTGCCAGCGACGCGGAGTGGCGTCCAGAGCATCGAGAGCGGGAGGAATAGCGGCTTCGTCGGTGGACGAGCGCCATTTTTCAGTGTGCATTTCTGTGTGTGGTGTACGTGGAGGTAACATGCCACAGTCTTTCTTTTCATTAACTGCGTGTTGTTCTTGTGGCGGTGTTAGTTCTGCTTGGTGCATTAATCGCGGCATTCTGGCAGGATTGCCGCGTTTGCTCGCGGGTAACAGGCGGGCATCCAACGTGGGCGGGAAGGACTCCAATCCGAAACCGAACCACCCGGTAATCGAGATCAATTGTTCTAAATCCCTGTTGGTGGGTGAGGTCGGATGACAACGCAGACGCCATTTCCCAGGATTGGGCGACTGCACTGTGTTTATCATGGAGTTTGTATTGCAAAAGGCAAGCATTGGATCTGACAGTTGGTGGCCGTCGCCGCTACCTACCATTGCCATTGCTATCATTCCCCGACTTGCAGTCTCCGGATCAAGTGACCAACCAACGCCAGCCAGCGCCGCCTGTCCGTCCAAGGCGCGGGGGACCAAGCGGCTCACAGTCAGAGGCTGCAGCTGCAACCTCCGCGCCGGCCAGGCGCGCTGAGCAGAGGACCAAGGCAACGGCGGACTGGTATCCCAGTTAGTTCGACCAGGCGGCGGCTGAGGACCTGCTCGCGTTCCACTTCGGCCTGCTTCCTGCACACTCGGCCCCATCGGCGCAAGCGTCGGTG
>JAADXX010000304.1:0-31202 GCA_023338025.1 Phytopythium oedochilum | reverse complement strand
TTCGATACCCACAGTGAGAGACGTGCGAACCTTTCACCTAGATTTGCTTTGCGAACCTACCCCGATTGTACTGCCGTCCCGATGTAAATTACGAAATACTTTGCGGGTTGGAAAGGAATCAGTACATATGTACTGGATTATGGAAATTCCTCCGGCCAGCGGAATTGAGACGGCGAGTTCGTCACATTCAAGCAGCGTGTATAGTATACTAATCGAAAGTGTAAAATGCTCGATAACAGCCAATACCTTGCATTATTTTCTAAGATTTTCTAAAATGTTATAACGCCGATCATCGTATATTTAACACGGTGGCATGATATATAACACAGGTTATTTGGGGCTGCGTCGGTTTAAACTTATTACTATTTGGTTAAAATCTGCAAACGTTTATAAAAACACGCGAAAAAAGTAACCGTGTATACTTTAATCAAGGTAAAAAATATGGGCCGGATGTCGGATTTTACCCAGATTATTTCGCTTGTAATTTTTTTTCGACCCGACTCGATTGTTTTACTTAAAATTTGTATAGTTGAAAACCCGGGTTTTCCAACTGCCATGAGTGATGGTCGGAGGCGAACTGCTTCGTGCGGGCGATCGCCGAGGACACCGAGGCCTTTGGGGTCAACCCGCGCGGTCCGCCGCGGCGCAGCTGCTCGTGCTGCTCAAGCTCCTGGGCACGCTCGGGTCGGAAGCGGCCGCGACCGCGCTTGGGCCGCTGATCGACGGATCCATTCCGCGTCGGAGTTGGTCGCCTCTTGCAGACCTCCCATCCACCGGAAGCCAGCGCTGCTGTCGTGGCTGCGCTGTCCGCTGCACGCGTCGCTGCCCGCGATCGTCCGTCGGCACTGGCACCATTGTGGTTCCTCGGTGACGAAGACCTGCTGCTGACGATGGGGTTCGCCTCCTCCACCCAAGCTGCTCACAGCGGAGCTCTAGGACAAACTTTCATCGGATTGGAGTCCTGCCGCCATGGGACTTCGCATCGCATCCCGAAATAAACCGCCGACGCTACAAGCGCTCAAACTGCAAACAACAACCGGGCGGTACCGAAATCCCCTCCCCACTCACACACATACGTGTCGCTGGGCGGAGCAGACGATTGGGTCGAACGGATGGCGGGCAGCCAGACCGAAGGTGGTGACGCCACTCACCGACGCGAGTCGCGCGACAGCCACAGCACGCCATGCGCGCGGATGGTGTGCGAAATCGCCACTGCCAGCGACCGGTTGCGTGCCACGGCGCAAAACTTCTCGCTTGAGTGGAAGGCGTTTCTGTCGTACGCGATGAAGACGAAGGCAGCGAAGCCGTCGCCTCCAAGTGGTGGAGACGACGGTGAAGGATTGGGCGAGCAGCGCGAGCTGGAAGACTTGCTGCTGCACTCTCAGAGCGGCTTGGTGATGCTGCGCGAGATGGAAACGAGGAGAGACCACAAATGGCGGGAGATTCGAGAGCGATACGCCTACGAACATCCGTCTCTTGGCCCCGCTGCTTGCACGTCGGAACACCACGGTGGCAGTGCTTCACAGTCGTCCGAGACAGCGTCTACGTCGGAGCCGAACCGGCTGTTGAAGGCACTCGTGACGACCAGTCACGAGATCGCGGATGCTGCGCGAGTGGCTCTCTCGACTCACCAACTTGACGTGGCTTTTGCGGACGAGTCGCCTCTCTCCATCTCGTCGCTCATTGATGCGATCACATCGGAAGAGCAGCCCAAGCAACACATTCGAGACGATGTTGGCGCGCAGTACACTCTAGCCAAAGTGCGAACATGCGCGCTCGCGGCAGCCAGTCGGATTGAGCGCTCTACACAAGCAACGAGCCACGAACAGCGTCTGGACGAGCCACTCGAGTCAAGCAGCGTGGAGGAGCTGCTGGAAGTGGCGTTCGAGCAAAGACAGCTTCGGATGGTGCTGGAGAGGCTGTTCACTCGGATGAAGTGGCTGTGCACGAGCCATCGCTACCACCTGCGCTATCGAATGCTCTCGCTTATCCACCAGTGTCGGCACAAGAGTGGGGCCAAGCCATCAGCCGGCACGAGCGATGGACAGAGCTGCCCGCTCCTGATTGCTCACACAATGTGCAGCGTCGAGGCAGACGTCGAGGCGCTGCTCCGGGTCGAGCACGCACTCACCATTCCCCGCGGAAAACGAAAAGACGTTGACAGCATCGCACTCAGACAACTTGTTGACGAGTTGCTTAGCCGCAGACTAGAGGCGTCGGCGGTAGACTGGTCGTCCGCAGTTGGAAGAGAAGAGTCTATTGGCACGGATGATATTCATTCGATCGATGCAGGACTTGGTGGAGACTCGCCAGCGCGGATAGTGCTCGAGACCGTAACATGGTCGCGGTGGGATCTTCTCCAGGCGCCGTACTACCATGCAGTGACGGCCGGTGATGGAAAGCTAGCAACACAGAACCGGCGAAACAGCAACCTCCCAGCAGCTACTGTGGATGGTGTCCAGGGCATTGACGCGATGCTGAAGAACGAGTGGAGATTGCTCCAGCTCGACGACGTGGCGTACATCCGCACGCGACTGGAGCTACTTGCTAGCAATCACGAACAGCGGGCGACCGTCGCTATTAATGTCCACGAGCGCGGTGGTTCGAGCATCCCAACGCGCAGCGTCGCTCCAGTGCGACCGGATGCAAGCGACAATCCGACAGCTAAATCTTCGATGCCTGCAGCCGACTCTCCAGCCAGCAGTAGCGCAGCACGACCCAAGACAGCGGAGTCTGCGAGCACCGCTCCGTTGAAAGCTGCGCTACCTGGATCGACACACATGATGAGCGAGTCGTCGAATATGCTTTATTCACTCTACGCGCTTCAGGTTCTTTCGTGTCGAGTGCAACGCCGTCGGCTACTGCGACTGCTCAACTACGCACACTACTTGCTTCATGCCGCTCGGTATGCATCGACAGCAGAAGTTCGCCAGTCTATTGGACAGCAAAAGCACCCGCGACAATCCGCAACCGCGTCGTGTAGCTGGAAGATCTCGGTCAACTCTGTTGGGGAGCACATTGTGTCGCAGGATTCAACTCATAGCGACCAAGACACTACAAACAGACAGAAAGATCGTGAGAAATCGGGAACTGCAAGTCCGGCGAGTGAATTCATTTTCGACGCAGCACGACACGATCTAAGCGTCCTCGAGGACCAAATGATGCGGATTGGGAGCCACTTCGTCCGAAAGCACGAGCACGAGCATCTCCAGCGTTGCAGTGACTCTACTTCGTCTAATGAGACGATCATGCAGCCAATCGATCGGCTGCAGGTTGTTCACGACCTGTTCGAGTGCCAAATCTCATACCAGAGCGCAAAAGTGCAGCTAGTCGAGCTGTTGCTCGGCAATGGGCTCTTCGGCTTTCTTGGCGGAGTCAATCGTGGACGCTCGGGACACTCAACTGGACTGCAAACCATCACCTCAGTGTTGCAAAGGTACCCGCTCATCGACTTTTCACTTGGCTACTTCGTTGAGAGCTTCGCGTCCGAGACCATTCAGCTCGAGCTACAGATCCGGCTGCAGCAGCACATACGAGAGCATTTGCGTGCTACTTTACGGTCATTCCAAGGGATCAACACGACGTCCGAACAACGAAGCACGGACGAGAAGGAACGCCACACGCGCCTTGCTCTTGCTCGCCGCTCAGAAGTCGCTAAGTGCCTCGCTCGCTTTTGGTACCTGCAGGAAAAGCTGCTTACCGACGCCGAATCGAAGTGGTTCAGCACAGTGTGCGTCACGGAACGGCACGCATTGAGGCAGTCGGTGTACGAGCAGCTTCTGGTGACGTGGGAGCTCATCACCAAGCTGGAGACGCCAGCAGCTCCAGTCCACATCCTCGAGCGTTCTGCTGTCGATATTCTGACCGGAGCCGGGCTTCAGGTTGTTCTTCCACCGTCGCTACTGATTGATACTAGCCGAAAACTATACGTTCGAGCGCAGACTCAGGACGGTACTAGAGCCTATGGAAGTTCGCTGGTGGAGTGGCTTGCGGCGGCATGGGACCTACTCGAGTGGCACCAACAGCTAGCGCTCGGGATTTACGAGGCGAGTCTACTAGAGCGAGTGTATCGCTTCCAGTACAGCTTTGCTCGCGAGATGGACCGCGCAAATGAGCAAGCGCAGCTCTTTTTCTTCGATGCGGCATCGTCTGGACACAATGGGGGAGGCAATACAAGTGCATCAGATGACCGAGCCTCGCTTAATTCAGCGCTCCAGCCGATCGCGATTCAGCTCGGACTAGCTGATAATAAAGCCTCGAGTGCACAATTCATGCATCTCGATGGGATCCACAAGACTGTTCCGAACTGGGTCGAGCAGCAACTGTGGAGCGTGGTAGTGAAGCAAGAGCGATGCCATCAAGGAGATTGTATCAGTACTGAGCATCCGCTTCGTCTCACCCAGGGAGATGCCATGCTCCTGGGATTGCAGCAGCAATGGGCTGAGTACCTGGGCGTCCGAGTCAACTACCACGACCGCGTGGGAGCTCACGTGTTTGAATTCGCGTCGTCCTCGAGCTTCATCGCATTGGAGGCGATGAGAGAACAGCAACAGCTATCGAAGCAGCCTCGTGTGGCGTTCACAGGCATCGATATCGACTTGATCCGTGTCAAGTATGCAAGTGACGTAGCACAGAAGATGCTGGAAGAGATGCAGCAGCACTGTTACCCCTACTGGATGTCGTTCGATACATTAAAGCAGCAAGTACGCTCTCGGTATCCAATCAGCCCAACAAGCGGTAAATTGTCTGCCCAAGAAGAGGACCTCACTGCCAGCAACCACGCAATGACCGTCATACAGAAGGAGGAGGAGCAAGGGTTGGAACGCATTGAGCAGCTGGAGCACATTGGGCTCGTCGTTCAGGTTGAGAACGTGGCTATTTGCTGCCGGTTTCTCTCGGACGCTGCTGTCATCCCTCGACTTCTTGTGCTCCTCGACAACATCCTTCAACAACTGCGGAATGAGACGCAGCTCATGGAGGCGCTAGGTGATGACGCGCGCGAGTTGTGTGCGTTTGTCCAATCCATTGGCAGTGGTGGAGTCGACATCAACCCCGATGGGTTGTCCAAGTGGTTTACCTCCAAGTTCGACCAGCTGAAGAAGGACCTGCAGGCTCGCGACAAGCACGCAAGACCGTCTATACCTACAGACTCTTCGATTGACAAGACATCGGACGCGCCCCGCATGCTTGTGGATTGCTCGACCGACGGTAAGGATGAGGAAGAAGACGACGACCGCGATCCACGTGAGCTACTACTGCAGTCAGTACCGTCCTTCTCGCTCCTACTGCGGCAGTTTTCAGCACCAAGGCAGTCAATGGCAGCCAAAGCCGGCTATAGCGCACACGTAGACCCATCTGTGCGTGGTTCATCGAGCAGTGACGGAGCAGTCGGGAATGGGTCAACAACGCCTGAGACGCAACAAGAAGGGGCGAGCAGGACAGCGCTCACGGTACTTGTCGGCATTTACAGCGCGCTTCTCCAAGTAGTAGAGCTGTGCCGCGTCGAATGCGCGTTGCTCGGGGAAGGAAGCAAGAAGCAGCGCACAGTTGGCCAGAAATACCGCCAAGAACCGAGTCGAAGCGCACTGAGCAATCCACGTCTGCCCTCAGCTGGCGAGACGCTACTGTCTCAGTGGCACTGCCGACTGTATAGTCGTATTCGATGGCATCTGCGGGAAACTATCAGACGTGCGAGTACTCAGCAGTGCCCGTCTTCGGCTGACAAAGAAGACAACGCTCGCGTGAAGGACAGTAAGCTCCCGCTATTGACACTCATCGCTGGCCCCGCTCTAGCCAAAGATGTTCACCAACTACATGCCTCAATGATGCTGAGGATCGAGATCGAAAGTGCCGTCCAAGACCACCTTGAACACCAGAGATGGCTCACTCGGTTTGTCCTCGCAGCTGCAACAATGCAAACGTTCCCAGACGGAGCTGGAGGACGTTACAGGCGCTCATGGCTACTGGAAATCGATGCGCTCGTGACCGCAAGCGCCGCGTGCCTCGACCCTTTTCGAAGTAGCCTGACATCGGGTTGCAGTCGCAATCCAGAAGCAATCCCTCGTTCTCTTGTTGCTGTCGATCAATTGCGCGAGTGCCTAAGGCGCTTACCGCTATTCGGGTCTTCAGAGCTCCCGTCTCAGCGTTTGGCGTACCAGCAAACAGAGTTGCGTCGACTTTGGGACACCGCGAGCTGCGTGAACTCGTCCTCTCACGATTTGGCAGCTCAAGAGCAGTTGCCACAGGATGTTAACGTCGCGGGATTGGTCCAGCTCCTTCAGCTCCAGCGTGTCTTCGTAGAAGAGCACCTGAACCGTCCGACGTCATCCGATGACGACTCGTCGACGACACCTTCTTCATCACAGACAGACGGACGATTTGATGTCGATGCAGCTTTACGATCGCTCACAACTGCGTGGGCGAGCTACCACGCCATTGGACTCGCCCTCAGCACTGGCGAGAGCGTAAGTGACGGAATATTCGCGCGTCTGTACCAGTCGCTATCGACGCAAGCCCAGGAGGATGGAAGCCACTCTGTCTCCTTCAACAGCCCTGGCATCGTCAGCGGCAGCAATCTGTGCTTGAAGGCACGACTGTTAGGCAGCGGAGGTGATTCATTTGATGGTCACGATGGAGAGGCTCAAACCTTGGACCGGGTGCGGTGGCTTGCATTGGAGGCCTTGACGCTGGGTCAGCAGTCGCACGCCATTGTGACAAGCTTGGGCTCGGTCGCAGCGGAGTTAGGATTGACTCTGCCGTCCAGTGAGCGCGTACAGGAATACATGGAGTGGCTGCACGGCGCGCTCGAGCTTGCGTGGATCCATCGCGACATGCGCGATATGCAGACGCACTACGATGCGCTTCTTCAGTATCGGAGACAGCATAACGACCAGCTACTATCGAGGGCGAGTGCAGTCAGCGATCGCTCCTCGACTGACTCGTATGGCAAACTACCTCGAGTCCCAATTCTGCAGCTCGCTAGCTTCTTCATCGAGTCGGTGACAGCAGCGTCCCGTGAATCGGACGGCACTAGAACGCCACCGAGTGATGATAGCTCCTTCATAGCGTCCTCTACAGCGACGGTCTCTTTCAGGCACCGAGAGCTCATGGAGGTCTACGAGCACGCGCTAACGCTTGCGTTCACGCAGTGCCGACAGCTTGGTACGGAAGTTCAGCGATTGCGCGGCTGTCTCCGTAAGACCGAGACCGACGCAGACGCCAAGCGCGCAGCTTATGCAGTCGACTACGCCTACGCGCTTCACTTCAAAACGCAGGCACTCAACCAGCAACTCGACCTCGTCCATCGTCGATCGGAGTCCGAGTGTGCAGCTATGCGATGCGAACTTGGGGACGAGTACGCAGACAAGCTGCAGTCGCTGCGCGTGCAGTTGCTGGCGGCCGGCGCTCAGTTCGACGACTTCCGCTCGCAACTGCAGGCGCAGCTGACGCGGCAGCTTCAGCTGGCGCAAACGCGGGCGATCGAGCAACTTGTGGACGGAGGAGAGCCCGGCATGATGTCACCGGCCGTGTCGGCGTCACTGTCTGTGCCGGCCAAGACGGCGTTGTTGGCATCGCTCCGCGCGACAAGCCAGCACACGTGGAACGCCGAGGATGGATCTGGATCAGTCTCGCTGCCTATAACGTCCGATGTCGGTGCACGCTTGGAACGCGAAAACGCGGCGATGAAGCGCTCGATACTGCGCCTGCAAGCGCTGGTGGCCGTGCAGCAGCAGGTGCAAGCTGGTGTGCGTGATCGAGAGCTGGATATGACCCGTCGACACGCCGCGAGCGACGCTCTGAGCCGTCATGAGATCTCTCAACTGCGTCAACATGTGAGCCAACTGGAGAGCGACATGAGTTACTTGGCGCAGGAGAAGGCTCGCGCTCAGCAGCACGCCGCTCGACTGGAGCAGGAGCGCGACCAAACAGCCCTGCGTCGGCGCGAAGCCAAGGCTCGTGCTCTGTCTGCGCCATACTACCGCATTGCGACAGGAGATCGGAGCGGGAGCGCTGGGTTTGAGCATGTCAGCGACCGCAGCGACGAGTCCGGAGTCGATTTGACCAGCGCCGAGGGCAACGACAAGCTAGATGGAGCAGCCGTAATGAGAGTTCACGGCAACAAGAGCCAGGATGCTGGTCGGCGGCGACTCGCACCATCATCGATTCCTGTATCGACAGCCTGGCGCCATGCTGTGAGTAAGGCCCAAGATGGTTGTGGAGGAGAAAGAGGTGGCGTTCGAGACTGGGAGGAGATGGAGGAGGCATTCGAAGCGGTGCATGAGCGCGCTATCCGCTCAGCGAACGCGCAGCAAGATTGTGATAACGGCGAGGAAGCAGCAGCGAGAAGTCTGGCGGAGCGATATCAGCGGGTTTCGAGGCACCAACAGAATGAAATCCGGCGGCTGCAGCAGCAACTGGCGCGCGAGAGCAGGCTCAAAGCTGCGGCGTTACGCCAACTCGCCGACATGAAGGCAGACTTCAGCCCTATGGGTGAGCAAGACGGCGATGCTGTGGAGAGAAACGATGACAGAAATGATCCATCCACCGACGTCCACGACGACGTCACTGCCACAGTCGTCGCATCAGCGAACGCTCCCCGAGAGCAGCATACTCGCTCTAGTATCGCGATCCCTCCGAGTCCGCGACGCGCACAGTCGGCAGCGCCGTGTGCTCCCATGCGCCACCGAGTCCTAGCGTCAAGTGCTGGCGTCCCGCTACCAAACACACCCAAACGTCCGAGCACGAGCTTCTCCCCAAGATCCTCGTCGGCTCCTCCATCGACGCTGGCTCAAGACCAGACTCGCGCTTTTGATCCCGCCGCTGCCGGCCCGAGTCAAGGGATCGCGCGACTGCCGTCCACTCGCGGCAAGTTCCACGTAGTGAGGCCCGAGCGCGCGTCGCTGGTTGGCGGCGTTGCCGGCGTTCCGAATGCGCTGTCGGTGCGAGAACCGCTGCCGTACCGGTGATAAGCCGTTGAAAGCGTAATGGAATGCAGTATCGATGGCGCTGGCAACGATCTGATGGCGTCCGTCGAGGACAAGCGTGCCATCTCATTCCGACTTGGAGAATGAGACACCTCCATTTCGAACAGACAGACAGACAGACAGATAGACAGACAGACAGACAGACAGACAGACACATCTATGGCCGCTCTGCTGGACCTTGGCTCACTCGTCGCACGCGTCTCCGTCTCCGCCGTTGGCAAAGTCGACGGCCCAGTAGTGCGCGTACTTCTGGCTCGCGTTGTACGCGTACCCTGGGCCGACGAACGTCTTGTTGCTGAACAGCGTGGCGCTCGTCGTTGTGCTCTTGATCCAGGCCGCGACGACCGCGTCCGCCGACCGGTAGCCGCCCGCCGCCGCTTCAGACACGACTCCACGCGGCGTAAACCCCTGCGCCTTGGCTCGCGCTGTAGGCGTCGACCCGTCCGCTTCCTTGGTCTTGATGTACGCGTTCGTCGCCATGTCGCCCGCGTGCTCCAGTGCCGACGCCATCAGCTTGCTGTCCGACGTGTCGTTGTCCATTTAGTCGACCCGCAGCTTAGCAAGCGCAAAGCACGAGAGACAGCGCACCGGTTGATACAGAGTTGGGCGAGCCCCTTCTCGACGCGCTTGGCGTTGATCGCGGCCACGAGCTGCTGCCGGAAGTTGACCACGGGCGTCGAGGTCGCCGCCAGCGCCACTGCCAAAGCCACAGCGGCCACAAGCACGCACAGCGCGGTCCTCGCGCCTCTGCTTCCCATTGCGACTGCGCGCTATCCAATAGGTGGCGGGAATGTGGAAATGAATAGCATCCAGCAAGGCAGAGGAGGGGGCAATATCTGATTTTCGGTAAGACGGTGGACCGAATACTGTACCCAACTATAGTGTGTTCCTCGACCACAGCTGTTCTAACCATATGGCGTTTGGCGCGTTTGTGTCCACGTTGAAGCTTGCCGAGTAGACAGCTTGAAAACGCCACACCGACCGACTTTGTGAACGCTGCTGGCCTAGATCGGAGCCGCAAGATACTTGTCTTCAGTCTCGCCATTGAAATGCTAGGCGACGAGGGCGGTGGAGTGGATGGCAAGGTCTTGCTTGCCTTGAGGCGATGTGTAAATGACAGCGGACGCATCCCGCTGCTTCCCTTCCGAGACTTCCAGAGGAGAAGCGATCTCGCTCACGCCACCCTCCATACCCTTTTAGTATCAAAGCAGCCCAGCGGACACGCAAGATACTACGCAGTATTCATTGACCATTCACTATCAGCAGCGCAGAGAGCGGCAGTCCAGTCCACTGCCGCTTGAGCAGCCCTCGCCTCCTGCTCTCCACCCCACTTGTCTGGCGATCACAGTGGGCGGGAGATGTCGATGCTGCAGCTCCGCAACAGCACCCGACGCAAATTGCGACGCGGACGTGGCGAAGTCTACGGAACCCCTTAGTCCCTCTTGGGCTTGTCATCCTGCGCCGCGTTGATCGCTTGCTGGACGATGGCCACGACCGTCTTGACGCGCTTGAACATCACCTGGCCCGTCGAGACCGTGATCAGCAGCATGAACACGATGATCGCCCAGTACAGGTGCGACAGCGTGTGGCTCACTTGCCTGCGAATTGGATACACGCGGTTAGTCACCATGCTCGCAAATGGTATCACACCCGACGCAAGTCCCCCAGAGACACCACCACGTACTTGCAGTCGTAGAGCGGGATGTCGTAGCCAATGTGCTCGTAGCACATGAGGTCCTGGAAGATGCGGAACGCAAGCAGCGACAGCGCGATCACGCCTGGAATCAGGTAGAACTCGAGGTTCTTGTACGGGTCGCGTTCCGCGTTGACCTCGACGTAGCGCCGACGCTCCTTCTCGATCTCGTCCGCGAGCTCCTGGCGGAACTTGAGGATCTGGCTGTGGCGTCCCATGCGCGCACCGGCGTCAAACACCGCCATCGCCGCAATGAGGCACAGCTGGTGGTGCGACTCCAGCTCCTGGATCGGCACGTAGCTGCACTTGGTGCCTGCCATCTGGTCCATCTCGCGCTTGTACTTGGTCAGCGCCTTGTCGCGGTTGTTCACGTTGTTCGCCTCGGCTGTTGCCTCCAGCAGCGTCTTGGCCTCGGGGAAGATGGACGCCTCGCGGAACAGCGACGCATACGCCTTGATGTACGTGTACAGCTCGCGCGACGTCACGGGCATGCCGTGGATCTTCTTTGGGAACAGGTTGGCGGCATCGAACAGATCGTCCAAGTACGCCGTCAGGAGCTCCAAGAAGCGGTTGTCGATGGCCTCAACCGATCCGTCGTATTCGCGCTCCGTGACGGCGTGACCCGGGTGCGGCAGCAAGAAACACGCCACGCGCTCGAAGCACGAGCTGATCTGCTCGCGCGTGTCCGCGAGGTCCTTCTGCTTGCGCGACGACAGCAGCTCCTTCATGTACTGCACCATGTCCTCCCGCTTCTCGTCCAGCGTCTGGTTGCGCGAAAAGTCCTGCCAGTCGCGCACCAGGAAATCCAAGCGCTGGAACGGGCGCGGCAGATCGCTCGCCTCATCCTCCGTAGCTGCGTCGCCATCAGTCGCGGCACTGACAGTCGAGTCCGTCTTCTCCAGCATTTTGCGCTGGGAGTCCGACTGCGTCGACATGGATCGCTGGTACTCGAGACGCTTCTTGTCCAGCGACTGCAGGCTCTTGTCCGAGTCGTCCGAGTTCCCGAACAGCGCCATCCTGGTGGAGTGGTTAGTGTGAGCTGATTGAACCCGTGAACAACGTAATTCTCGGCCTAAAAAGAAGGAAGACTCACCTGCCATACTCCGTGAACAGCGCAAGGTGCTGCAGATTGTCCTCCTGCACGCGCTTGTCGACATTGTAGATCTGATACGAGCTCAGCAGCGTGCTGAGCCCAAAGATACTGGCCGTGAGCATCTGCGACGTCTCCGAGTCGAACATGCCCTGCGTGTCGATCAAAAAGACGGCGATGTCCTCGCCCGTGGCGCTCTTGCGGATGAAAGGCGTCTCCCACATCCAGATGCCCGTCGTGTTGCGCTTGCGGCCGGCGCGCCACGAGAAGCCCTTCTCGCCGTTCGTCTGCTCCATGTTCGAGTTGCCCTCAAGCGTCGTCTGCGAGCCCGTCTCGACGCCAGCCAGCACCCACTCCTTCCACGCGTCCGGGCTCTCCGACTCTGCGTCGCCCGCCTCACGTAGCATCCGGTGCGCGCTCGCGTGGCGCAGGTAGCGCAGGAACAGGTCCAGCACGAACGACTTGCCGGTGCGGAACGCGCCGACGACCGAGAAGATCGCCACCTTCATGTCCTCCGGCACCTGTCCAGCATTTTCAGCAGAAGCGCGGTCAGATTAAGAGTAAAAAGGGCAGACATCGGTCCTTAGTAGCGTCGCTGCGTTCTTCTTCTCCGCGGTGGCTCCTCACCTTGTGGAAGATGTCGCGCAGCGCGTCCTCGTCCAGCGCGAAGTTGGTGCCCTCGTCGTTAATGCTCACGATCTGCCAGGCCAAGACGCCGCTCCGTAGGTTAGAACACAGCCACAGCACCGCCGATATAGGCGTGAAGGCAAAGGGGAAGTCGAGAAAGGCGCCTCGGTCGGCGAAGGCTCGACGGGCGTACCTGGCGCGCCTTGGGCAACTCCTCGGGCACCGACACCGTCGGCGCAGGCGGCGGGCTCGTGGCGGCCGCCGGGGGCGTCGGGAGCACGTCCGTCATGGCTGGAGGGCGGCGGCGGGAGGGGAAGGCGGCGGCGAGGCTGGTCGCTTATCGGCGCGACGCGTTTCTTCGTTGTGCACTGACGGATGATTTCGCGTGATGTCGTTCATGTGTGAGTGAGTATCCAAGACGCGTATTGTTGATATCTGCTAAAGTACGATAAAGAATTTAGTGTGGCTTACATAAAGAATAAAGAAAATGCGGAGCTTTACACGGTGCTACTGGCGATGGAGCTTCGCTCGGACGGCATGGAGCGCAGGCGGCGGAAGGGCTCCAGCGCCCAGTCGGTCGCGGTCTGCCACACTCCCGCGGCGTAGTTATACAGTGCGCCGCTGTCGCCGTCCTTGTCGTACACGAGCGGCTCTCGGAGCTGGCGGCGGGGCACGCGCTGGCCGAACCGCTGCGAGTTGTCCTTGACCCACCACAAGACCGAGTACGTCGCGTTGTCTCTGTTGCACTCCATGACCATGCCGGGGTACCAGTGGTCGCCGTAAACCACCTCGACCGGGTCACCCTTGTTCAGTGGGAGCAGTGGTGGTTCCGGTCGCGGCTCCGCCTCAGCTTCGTCTCCAGTGTTCGCAGACTTGTGGTGCTTCTTCTCCTCCAAGTCGTCGACGATCATCGCGTGGCTCTCGCTCTCTGTATCAAGGCCGGTCGAGTCGCTGTTGGACCCGCGCGGACTCAGCGTCGCGTACTGGTTCTCCACATCCATGATAAAGTCGTTCACCTGCTCGAAGGCCTCGGCGAGGATCTGGCGCATCGAGCTCGAGGCCAGCGGCGCGCGGTCCAGCCCGTCCTCGACAAAGTCGTACGCGCGCTTGAAGCGCTTGACGAGGCCGTCGATCTCGTAGTCCCGCGGGTCGATCGACTGCTTCCTTCGGCACAGCGGACACGAACGGAAGCGGTGCTCGACAGCCTTGGAGAGGCACGACCAGCAGAACGTGTGGTCGCACGACAGCGTCACGGGAGACTTGACGTTCGCGTTGAGGCAGATTGGGCACGTCGGGGCGCGATCGTGCAGCCGGTAGTTGCCGTCGGGCAGCACGCAGAGCATGATGCGGTCGGTGAGAGCGGCTGTCTGGTCGCACAGAGTGTCCAGGGCCTCGGCCTTGTAGAACCTCTGGGTGTTGAGGTCCTCGATGACCTGGGCTTTGAGCTCGCTGCCGGCCACTTTGTCGAACTTCTTGGTGATCTTGACAAAGGCGAGCGAATTGAGCACCACGAAGCGCCGGAAGACGTCCACCTTGTGCGACAGCTCGACGGCATCCAGTAGAAGCGTCCGGGCCTTGGCGGTCGAGAGCACCCAGCGGTTGCCGAGCGACTGGCGCAGTGGCGCGAGCTCCTGATGGTTCAGTTGGTCCAGGATCCGCGAGTAGGAGGCATTAATGCGGGCCATCTCGTCCAGTAGCAGTTCGTGGAACGCCGTGGCGTCGGCGTCTTCCAGTCGGTCGTCGCTGGCCTGCAGGAGCTTGATGTGCCGCTTGAACTGCTTGTAGTCCACGTAGTCGCGCTCCCACTCCTTGGACGCGAGCCCTCGCATCCGCTTGCCGAACTTCATGCTGGAAGAGATGCGCGGCGTTTTCCACGGGTCGTTGCGTTGGTCTTGGGCGTCGAGCGTTCTTCGAGTCGAAGCAGCAACGAGTATGTATCGTCGGGCGAATTCGAAACTGGGAATCTCGTGGGCCAGAGCCTTTGGAGTAGGAAGTCACTGCAACTGAGTAAGGAGATCTTCCGTATAGAAACGGGAGCAGAGTTACAGGTCGGCGTGTCTTGTCGGTTTGTCTCTGCTGGAATCTGGGAGATTCAACTGCAACCAACTTGGTTATTCGGACATAGCAAAATCCGAGGAGGAATCTCGAGGTCCCGGCAATCGAGCAAAACGCGGCAAGATGGTACTTTGGGGCAGTGTACACCGGCTGTTGACTCAAACTGTATTCACTATTAAACTACTTTTCTAGAAAGTGATCAGTTCTTGTCAATGGAACATCACGCCAATCGAGGACGCGGATTCTTTTTTATGCCCAGTATTTCTGCCAATAAAAAGTGCGTTTCATGTCCAGCATTTTGTGTCAGTACACATTTCGTTGAACATTTGAATGGGGTACTCCATTTGCCAAGTTGAAGCAGTCGACAGACCATGATGCGGCAACAGCTCAGATCACAAGAATGACAACAAGCACTTGAGTTTGCTCCGCTCAGACACCGACCTTTGGCTGGTTTGTGGGTTTTACAGGGGCAACTGCACGTTGCGCGCTGAATCCAACAATTGGTGGTCGTTCTGGAGTCGCTGCCGATGCGATACAACAGCTCGGGTCATGCCACGATTGGCCACGATGAAGCACCCGCCATACTCTGACTGCCTACCAGAACGGAACCAGAGGGCCGACGGTCATGAGGGAGCGAAGGGAGCCGAAAGGAGCTGCAGTGAGAGTCATCGACGGCTGAGGCAGGCAAGGCAAGACACAAAGATTCCATGACAGCAAGATTATGAAGCAGATGATGGAGATTGTTGCTGGTCGTCTCAACGTCACTCACCACAGCTGACACTTATCACGAGGGTTCATGCGGGACCCCGCAGGGCACGAGAACGCGCGCGCGAAATCCAACGAGTTCATGACGGCGCCGTTGACGCGCCACTTCTCGGGCGAGTGCGGGTCCACCGCAAGCCGTTGGATCATCGACGCGTCGCTCGCCTTGGCGCAGAACGCCTGGGCAAACGACACGAAGAATAGCTTGTCCGCGTTCGCTGACGACAGCGTCGCTTCCCGATCGTCGCTGTCGTCGCTGTCTTGCTCGTCAGCAGTGTCGTCGTTTGTCAGCGCACTCTTGGCCATGAACTGCTTGAACGCTCGGAAAGAGAGCTTCAGCCCGCCGTTGTCGGCGATGTTCTCGCCCAGCGTGTAATTGCCGTTCACGTTGCCCAGCACCTTCGATGGGTCGAACGCGCTTGTGGTCGGGAACGCGTTGTACTGGTCGACCAGGCAGGTTGCGCGAGTCCGGAACTCGGCAGCAGTTGCGTTACTCCACCAGTCGCGAAGGTTGCCGTCGCCTGCGTAGAACCGGCCCGTGTCGTCAAAGCCATGGGTAAGCTCGTGGCCAATCACACTTCCGATAGCGCCAAAGTTGCGGGCGGGGTGGTTCCGGCGATCAAAGAATGGAGGCTGCAGGATACCAGCGGGGAACACGATCTGGTTCGACGACGGAGCGTAGTACGCGTTCACCTCGGCGGCGCACATGAACCATTCACTGCGGTCCACCGGCTTCCCAATTCGGTTGACAGCGCGGTCGAAGTCGAACTGCGCGAGCGTCTGCATGTTGGCCGAAAAGTTGCCGGGCGTCAGCACAAACGGCAAGTGGTTCACCGACGCTAGCATGGATGACTGGTGGCCGATGAGGTTGGTTACGTTGCCAAGCTTCCAGAGCGCTTGCTGCCGGGTCACCGTGTCCAGCCAGTCGAGCTTCTCCAGCTTCTTGTTCATCGCCGCTTCGATCTGTGACACCAATTGGTTCGCGAGCTTGCCGCTTTCTCGGTCGAACTGCTTGAGCGCAAAGTACTTCCCCATCAAATCGGGCAGATTGGAAGTCACGCGGCTCAGACAGACCTTCCAGCGCGCCTTGCGCTGCTTCTGGCCGCTAAGTGTCTGCCCATAGAACGCGAATGCGGCGTCGATGAACGGGTCGGACAGCGCGGACGCGAACGAGCGCACGTAGTTGTATGTGAGGATCACCTGGAGTGACTCGAGTGACGTCGTCGCATTGGTCACAAGCTGCTCTGCAGCGGCGAAGAATGACGGCGTCTCCATCACGAGTGAGGTACCAGCTGAACCGTTTGCGAGGCTCGCAGGAATTCCCGTGCCGTCGAGAAACTCTCCCATCAGCAACGGGTACGACGTGATGGCGTCTGTGACCGTGACGAGGTTGTACGTCTTGGTTGGGTCCTTCAGCTCTTCCTTGGGGACAAACAGCGCGGCTATCGTTTGCTCGAACGCAATGATCATGTCGGCGTTCTCTTGGGCGTCCGCTGCGTCCCAGCCGATCAACGTGAACATGGTCTTGATGAACACGCGAAAGTCGGACGAGATCGCATCGAACTTGTCCGCGTCGAGGTAGTACTCCGGGTCTGGCAGCGAGAGTCCGTTCTGGGACGCGTAGAGCGCGTACTTGGTGGCGTCGCGGTCGTCCGCGGACACCCCGAGCCCCGTGAGGAAGCTGGGCCCTGTCCGCGAGATCTCGCCGGCGAGGCGGAAGAGCTGCGCCTTCGTTTCGGTCTCGGCGATCGCGTGCAGCGTCTCCTTGAGCGGCGCGTACCCCGTCGTGTTGATGGCCTCCATGTCCATGCACGAGCCGAAGAGCTCGCCCACGTACGGCCAGTAGTCGTCGCTCACGATCTCGCGCAGCGCGCGCTCGTTCTCGTCCTGCACGGTCGTGAACGACAGGTAGACGCCGGCCTTGTCGGCCGGGATGTCCGTGTCGCGCACCCAGGCCCCACAGCTGAACTGGTAGAAGTCCTCGCACGGGTCCGCGGCGCCGTCCATACGCTGCGCCACCTCGAGTGGGAGCGCCTTGACCAAGTCGCTGCCTGGCCGCCGCGCCTCGTCCGAGACGCCGCCCACCTGCACGCCGCGGCTGCCGTGCACGACCATGTACACGAGCAGCAGGAAGAGCGCGGCCACGCCGCCGAGCGAGCTCACGAGCCACGCGCGCGTGCGCTGGCGCTGCGCCGCCGCCACGGTCGGCGACATCATGAGGAGGTCGCGCTCGTCCTCGCCCTCGTCCTCGCGCCGCAGCGCCGCCGCCGCCGCCCGCGGGGACGTGCCCACGTCCACTGACGAGAACTGCGCCGCCTTCGCCGCCTTCCTCGTCGCGCCGGCGTCCATCGGGGAGGGAGGAGCGCGCGCGGCCGAGACTCGGCCTTTCTCGCTTTCCACTTGCGGGTCGGTCGGTGCCTTTTCCGGATGCCGCAGCGATGCGAAGGTGTACCTACCGCAGCTCGGTAGGTTCGCATCTGAACATAAGTTAAGTGCGACGTGTGTGTGCAAAGTGCGGTTCGACCTTGAAGTTGAAGCGTGCATTGGCATTTCGTGCGGCTACGGCTTCCAAGGTTTGGACCCTATCCTGTCGGCACGACTCCTACAGCAGAAGCTCTCGTCGTACTCGTCGACAGGGCTCCGCACCTACACCATGAGCGCCGGGTCCTTCTGCCTGTGGGTCGTCGGCAGCAGCGAGTCGCTCGCGCTCGCGCTCTCCGCCTGGGCCTGGGCCGCGAACGCCGGCAGACAGCGCTCGGATACGTTCTGGAGCAGTCCGCGATCAAACGGATTCTCCTGTCGCCCGTGGTTTCCGTCGCACTTGCCGTGCTGGTGACTATGGCCGTGACCGCCGTGGCCGTGGCCCTGGCGCTGTCCAGGTCGGCCCTGGTGCTGGTAGCGGTGCGCGTTGATCACCTCGTTGGTCGTCAGGTTTCGCGCCGTCAGGTACACGTGGAACCCAAACAGGTACCCGACCGAGATGAGCAAGACGCCGATGTAGATCGCGCAGAGCGGCATCCACCACATGTGAAGACCGTGTGTGAGCCGCCACGCGCGGAACAGAACGATCTCCGTCGCGATCAGGTTCACCACGAGCGCGCCAACAAACGCCATGAACGGAACGTAGTTGTCGCGTCCGATGCAGTTGTCCACGAACGGGCAGCTAGCAGCCACACATCCAGGCGTTAGTAAAGCGCATGACAGATGCCCACGCGTCGAAACGAACGACGTACTGGTGATCAAACACGTGCACGCACGTCTTGCAAACGCGGCAGTGCTTGGCGCGAAGCGGCCGCTGCACGTGGCAGCTATGGCACAGCGGCTGTTCCACCATCCGCAAGCGCTGTGCATCGTCAGCCGCATCACCCAGTCCGTCGTTGCCGCTATCGTCGCTCTGGATCAACGCGTCTGCAACCTCCGAGTATGCGCGCTTCCACCTTTCGTCCTTGCTCACGTCGCCCGGACTCGAGCGCACCGTGAGCACGAAGAAGACCCACGTCAAGAGATTCCACGCGAGATGTGGGACGCAAATGCCCGACAGCTCTGGGAACCTGCGCATGAGCACCGTCACGTACAGCATCGTGGCAAGCGCCGCGTTCGCGAGCGTAAAGTGGTACGGCGCTCGGCTGCGCTCCCACATGGCCATCAGGTTCCACCATTGACGTCCGGCCATGCGCTTCGCCAGGTACCTCTCCACTAGCCGGTGTCCCTTGATCTTGGCGAGTGCCAGTGCGGAGCGTCCCTGTTTGTCTTGGACTGTGACATCGGCGTCCAGCTCTTCCACTAGGAATTGGACGGTCGCGAGGGCTCCGCGCATGGCCGCGAGGTGCAACGGAGTCATTCCAAAGGCGTCCGGAGCGTCCGTGGAGAGCCCCAAGTACTGGAAGACCGCGACGATCTCTGTCGCTCCCTTGTAGGCAGCCCAGTGGATGGCGCTGTCGCCGTCGGCGTCCAGGAGCGTCAGGTCCGCGCCGTGCTTGACCAGGAACAGAACGAGCAGTGGGAAGCCGTTCTGCGCCGCAATGAGTAGTGGCGATCGCTGCTTGAGCGCGTCCACCGTGTTGACTCCGACGCCCAGCTTCAAGACCAGCGCACGCACCGCAGCGAGGTTGCCGCTCGCGCACGCCCAGTGGATCGGGTGCAGCCCAACGGTGTCTGGCGGCAGGCTCGGCGCGTCCATTGGCGCGTCCAGGGAGCCGAGATACTCGAGGAAGGCGGCGGTCCCGCGCTGGGTGACCCAGTGCGCCACCGTGTGGCCTGCCGCGTCATGAGCGCGCGCCAGGTCGGCGCCGTAGAGTGTCACCAGGTGCTGGAAGCGCGGTAGGTTCCCTTGCTTCGCGCAGTCGAACAGCTCTTCGATCGGCGACGCCGACTTTGCGGCGGCCGCGGTGCTCTTCTTGACCACTCCGCCCTCGCCATCGTTCCGTTGGTTCGATAAGGGGAGCGACGTCGGAGTCTTGTCGCGACGCTCAAACTGATCGCCAGGCGAAGGCAGCAGGAAATCAGGCGCGGCCTTGGGCTCTGGCGCGTCTACTGCTATCTCCAGCGCTGCTGCCATCATTGCCGGCGCCGAGCGGCTCGACCAACGGCGAGCACTTCGGCGGCTTCTTCCCGACGTTGCATGAAGTAACTCGTTCATTAGTCGAACATCGCGCTTATTCGGCCAATCGAATTCGGGCATTCATTCGTGCTCTAATCAATACTGAATACAAGATGAATAATATAGAGTCCTCTTTCAATTGACTGTTTAGTTTTTTATTTGTATGTGGAAAAATCAAAATGCGTATAACGAAAAACTTGTTTTCACTTGCTTTCAGTAATGATTTAAATTTCGTGAACGTTACCTCCCATCCTCAATTGTGTAGAGGCCGACGTTATTTGAAGACTTTTACGATTCAAAATATTTTTATACTGGAATCAAGTGATCATTTTCTTTATAATACATTTGCAAAATGGGTCATACTGAACCCATGTCAAATATCTATAGTGGACCACTATACATTTCTATTTTTCTTAGCACAATTGTCAAATCAATTCTGAATTGAGAGGTTACTTGTCAATAATGTGCTTCTCGATTCAGGATTGGTCGAAAAGAGTTGAGTGGTGCCGTCGCCAAGCGCCACTGCCGTGATAGCAAGGTCGGGAAGGAATGGCGGGCAAGCGGAAGCGCTCGCCGGCCGCGGAGGCCGCGCGCGCGGCGCCGAAGCAGCCGCCGAAGCAGATGAACGCGGCCAGCAATGCTGGTGGCCACGTCCAGGGCAAGAACAAGAAGCACAAGCAGGACAAGAGCAGCGCCAAGGCGACCAAGGCGGAGGCGGTGGTGCCGCCGGTCGCGGCGGTCGCGGGCTCCAACTGGCTGGCGCTCAAGGCCAAGATCCAGCAGAAGGACAGCAAGTTCCGCGCGGGCGACGCCAAGAAACGCGACCTGGACGTCAAGGCACAGAAGCAGCGCATCAAGGAGCAGAAGCTCAAGCAGAAGAAGTACACCAAGACGACCGAGTGGATTGACAACGCCAAGGTCGTGGCCATGGACTGCGAAATGGTTGGCGTCGGACTCTCGGGCAAGACGAGCGTGCTCGCGCGCTGCAGCATCGTCGACTACGACGGCAACGTGCTGTATGACAAGCACGTGCGGCCCGTCGAGAAGGTGACGGACTTCCGCACGCACGTGAGCGGCATCCGCTCGCGGTCGCTCAAGCACGCCATCCCGTTCACGCAGGTGGGTCTCTCTCTTGGTTTGGCTGCATTCGGGTACGGAAACGGGTTGCTCACTACTTCTTTCGATGGCACAGTGCCTGAAGGAGGTGGGCAAGCTGCTGGACGGCAAGGTGGTTGTCGGCCATGCGCTCAAGAACGACTTTAGCGCGCTCATGTTCACGCCGCCGCGCAACATGATCCGCGACACGGCGTACTACCGGCCGTACATGCGCCGGAAAATGAACGGAACGGTGCGTTGCGCACGACGACGGCGAGCGAGGTTTGCTGGTCGTGGCTAACAGAGTGCGTGCTGCGATGCAGAAACTGTTCCCCAAGTCCCTCAAGCACTTGGCGGAGGAGTTCCTCGGGATGGAGATCCAGGGCGGAGAGCACGACTCGGTGCGTCGCGGTGTGCGTTATTTACTGTGCGATGCGTCGCTCGTGCTGATGTCGTGTCGACGCCTGCAGGTGGAGGATGCACGCGCGACACTGGAGCTGTACAAGCGCGAGCAGTACGCGTGGGAGAAGTATCTCCGCACGAACAAGTCGGGGAGCTCGCTGGCAGGCATCGCGCCGCCGCTGCCCAAGGCGGTCGAGACGGACGCGAGTACGCAGAAGAAGCAGGCGCTCGCCGACGCGCTCGGGGAGAGCGCCGACGAGGACAACGACGAGGCCACAGGCGGTGGCGGCGGCGGCGCGGCGATGGTTATCCCCGACGCGAACGAACTGTCCATTATGGAGTACGGCGAATAGGGAGATGCGATGCGGTTCGGTAGACAACAACGACGCATTGCTTCGTTATGGCCGTCATGTGGGATACATTGCATCGAATGAGCGGATCCCGGCAGTGCACAACCAGCGGCCATGCTCATGGGTCGTGGCGCTGATCTTGACGCTGCAAAGCTCCGGTCCGGCGCTTGTATTTTTCACCAA
Source organism: Phytopythium oedochilum (assembly GCA_023338025.1). Classification (NCBI taxonomy): domain Eukaryota; phylum Oomycota; class Peronosporomycetes; order Pythiales; family Pythiaceae; genus Phytopythium; species Phytopythium oedochilum. Next base: position 9,361 of record JAADXX010000304.1, on the reverse strand, counting down.
TACGTGCGTGGTCGAGTGGTTGTCTCGTCTTTTATTGGTGAAAAGTCGTCACCGCGCGATCTGATTGGTTCCTTCGGTGGAGTCGCGTGGAAACCAGTCGTTGAGGCACGGTCCGAGGATGTCGCGCCATTCGAGCTTTCGACGCGTTGAGCAGAGAGCGTGCGTCCAAGTTCCAAGCGTGCGCCACCGGACCACTGTTGTGTGTGCTTGTCGTTGCATGTTCCTCGCGCCTCTTTTACCAGCTGCCAGTGCGCTCCGCGGTGCTGCTGCCTCTTCGGGGGCGGCGGCGCTGTGGAGCTAGTTGCGTCACCTCCGTAGTTAAAAGTGAGGCGAAGAGCGAGGTCCACCGGCCGTCGCGCGCGCGTCGTTTCTCCGACTTGGCCGGCCTCTTAGCCGAGCAGTTGGCTGTCGGGGGGCGGCGTGCTCGGCGTGCAGGAGCTGACGAGGAGAGAGGCGGGCTTCTCGCTTTCCCTCCGCTCGAGTCGCCGGCGGCAGCGCGGGTGCGCGTCCGATTCATTTTCGGTCCCGCTTGCGCTGGCGCTGACTCCGTCTTGGCGTCGAAGACCGGCGGTCGGTGGTACATTCACGTCGAATCTAGCGGATACGTGTGTGCGTGTTGCTTTTCTCGGCTCGACGCGATCGAGCACGTGCACTATTTACTTTCCATCAGCGCCCGTCAGTGCGGCTGGTGATATACGCAGTGCAGAAACCAATTGCGGTGCGAGAGGAGTCCTTGTCGGCGCCGCGCGTTCGCCTCGGCGACGAGCGTGGCGCCTGCGTCTCCTGCGGCATCCACACCATTATGAAGATCCGATAGGTAGGTCAGCTGCTGCTATCGTGGCTGCAGGCTGCGACAGAATGAAGTTGAATCAAAGCGCTCGCCGCGCATCTATGCGAAGATGAAGTGCACGATGCAGCAAGGACGCCGCGCGTCATGCTTCCGTTGAACTTGGCCGAGGTGAGCACGGAAGAGCGCGAATAAATCCATCCGCGGCTCGCGCATGCAACCTGACGGACCGACCAAGCAGCCGGCAAGCACTGCGTGGTGTTCGCCGACAGTTGTACTTCAGCCGCGCTTTGCCTCGCGAATCATGAGCCATGATCACACGCACGAGGTTCACTCGGTCCAGCAAGCGCTACGACGCGACTCGGACCGACGGCGGTGTGGCATCCCCGAGGCGGCGAGATGCGCTTCGATCAGGCGATGAAGCTTGCTTGCTGTCTTGACCAGCACGCGTTTACGCTGCTGCCGGGCGATTATCGTGTTTCAGAGGTTCGAGCAAGTGCGCCATCTTGCTTTTTGTATTCGGTCGAAAAAGGACGCGCCTCTCAGGGCGGGGTGACCTACTTCAACCACCGCCAATCACGGACGCGGCGGGCGGGGCCGCGCTCAGCCCACGGCCGACGGAAAACAGCCGCGCAGAGAAGGTGACACCCCTTCTTCCGCCAAAAACGGATGCAGGACGTCGCCCCTCCCCTCCTCCCCACGTGTTCCCTCTCCACTTCAGCCGACGGACACACTTTGCAATCTGCCGCGCGACTGGCACCACCAAGCGACAAGCGAGCGAGCGACCGCTCTCTCTCTCTCTCTCTCGCACTCGGTCTCCTCTTTCCGCGTACACTGTCATTGCCTCTCTTCGCCATGGGGGCCGAGTCGTCGAGCGTCGACGCGCAGCGTGCGCAAGTGCTCGCGGACCTCAAGAAGTGGAACCAGAGCGAGCTGCTGGCTCTGGTCGAGGCGGACGCCGACGCGCCGTGCTGGCAGCAGCTGCTGCACTTCGCCTCGTGGTACAAGGGGGGCGTCGACGCGTACCTGGCCAACGGCACGCGCCTGTACAAGGAGCTGCTGGGTGACCAAGCTGCGATCCTCAAGGGAGCGTCGAGTGAGGACAAGCACGATGAGACTGAGGAGAAGGACGTGTGGGACGACTGGATCCCGTCCGTGCCGGCGACGACCGAGGGCGAGCCTGCTGAGGGAGCGACGCTCGACTCGGGCTTCTATGCGGACATGGAGGCGCACGGTCTGGCCAACGCTGACAAGCTGGCGCTGGTGATTGTTGCCGGCGGACTGGGTGAGCGACTCGGGTACCAGGGTATCAAGCTCACGCTGCCCGTCGAGACGCTGACACGTACTAGCTACCTGGAGGCGTATGTGCAGCACATTCGTGCGCTGGAGGCCGAGTACCACGAGCGTGCTGGCAAGGAGACGCGCATCCCGATTGCCATCATGACGTCCGACTCGACGCATACCGCGACGCTCAACTTTCTTCAGGAGCACGCCTTTTTCGGACTTCCGGATGGTCAGCTGACGCTCATCAAGCAGGAGAAAGTGCCATGCCTCGACGTCGTTGGCGACGCGGACAGCCTCCGCCTCCTCCTGGTGCTCGGCGCGGACGGAAAGGAGCTGATCATGAAGCCGCACGGCCATGGAGATGTCCACTCGCTGCTGCATTCATCGGGACTTGCGCGCACGTGGGCAGCGCAGGGCAAGCAGTTCGTGCACTTCATTCAGGACACCAACCTGCTGATCCTCAACAGCGTGCTGCCGCTCCTTGGCGCGTCGCTGACCCACAAATGGGCGTTTACCTTCACGACTGTTGCACGCAAGGCGAAGGATGCCTCTGGTGGCATTGTGCGCTTCGTTGACCCGGCGTCAAACGACCGATCGGTGCTCTTCAACGTTGAGTACCATGAGATCGACCAGTTCCTGCGCACGCGGGCCAAGGATACGTTCCCGGACGGCGATGTCAACGATCCGGCCACAGGCTTCTCTCCATTCCCGGGCAACATCAACCACATGGTGATTGCGCTCGACCCTTACGTGCGCGTGCTGGAGAAGTCGTTTGGCTTCGTGCCGGAGGTGTTCAACCCGAAGTTCGCGGCTGGTGCCAACAAGCGCGCCTTCAAGTCGCCCGCGCGTCTTGAATGCATGATGCAGGACTACCCGAAGCTGCTGGTGCAGTTTGCGAGCGCCAGCGCTGAGCACGTCAACTCGGCCACGGGTCACGTACTGTTCCCCGCGTCGCTCGTCTACTCTCCGTGTAAGAATGACGCCGCGAGCGCCAGCGACAAGGCGCAGCACGACATTCCCCCGCAGTGCGCTAGCTCAGCAGAACACGACCTCTTCGCTGTTAACCGCCTGCGACTGCGCGCAAGTGGCATCGCGTTGCCGAGCGACGCCGAGATGAAGAAGACCGAGTGGCTGGGCATCCCTGTCATCTCGTCGGCGCCGCAGATTGTGCTGAATGGTGGGTTCGCGACCACCCAGGCTGCCGTTGCGCAGAAGTTTCCTTCCCCAGAGAATGTCTCCATCTCGAGCCAGTCATCGCTCATCATCGAGGGCCGCGAAGTCGTCGTGAGGTCTCTGCAGCTCGACGGAGCGCTGCGCATCGTGGCGTGTCCTGGTGCGCGCGTGGACGTGCGCTCGCTGCACGTCGAGAATGCTGGCGTCAAGTACGAGCCGATCGCGGATGACGCGAGCGTCGGCGCTGTTGATGCCATGCGCGGGTACCTTCTCCAGCAGGTTGCTGTGCGCGAGCTGCGCTTCGACACTCCCGGCGAGTACGTTGTCGACGAAGCCAGCGCTTGATCGCGCGGCTGCCGATCTCGTTGCCTTGCCACAGTCGTGCATCCGCACGGCGTCAATGACTGACGCATCCGCCACCTAGCCTATGAAGCGAGCTGGATCGTGGCGCGAGCACGTGCTCCATAGAGACGCCTATCAAGTTGGCAGCAACCATATCATGAGTACATCGCTATAGCGACTCCCGGTCGAGATCCATCCTCCGAGTGCCGTTCTCCAACGTGCATGATCATCCCTTGGAGAGGAAATGGCCGCCGTGTGAAGAGAAAGCATGGATCAATATTTATTCGCTGGTCGTTCCGAGTCCGAGTTTCGATCAGTTGGATCTCTTCTACTGTCCGTTGGCGCACCAAAGACGCACAGTCGCGTCGGCGGGTGACGGCATGCACCTGTCCTGTGTCGCAAGTGCATCAGCGCCGCCAATGCTTCTACCGGCGGCGACGCGCTGCTGACGACCAAGACCCGGCGTAATCGGCAAGGAGGAATCGCATGACGTGGCGTCCTTCGTCCCAAGGACTCCTTGGCAAGGAGTCCACCGCGACGAGGCGGCTGCGGCCATGGATCGCCCCCAACTGCCGTCTGCTGCGCGGATCGCGTTCCATGCATCAACGCATGGCCCATGATCCTCACGCCCTGGACTTTCAAGACGCCATGGACCCTCAGGACGCCCTGGAATCGAGCTGATCTGACGTGTCGGGCAGCCACGCGCGCGCAACTTTCTCGGCGCCGGTTACGCCCCGGACTGGAACCTCTGTCACCTGATGCATCGAGGTTGAGGCACCCTCTCGACATCGATCGGAAGTATGAAATCAACCTTCGATATCACATACCCCGCGAATAACGCCGACGGATACCCTCCGCATCCCTGACACAAGAAATCCAGGCGGCAACTTGCAGATCGGCGCGACGACTGCCGGCGGAAAGGCCGGGGAAAGCCGCGCCGCGCCCGAAGCCCCGAAGCCCCGAAGGCTCGAAGCCGCCATTCGCGCGCCTACCGAGCGCCTACCGAGCGCCGCAAAGGATGATGCGGGAGGGGGAGCGCGAGGCGTCGGACGACGACAGCGAGAAGCGGACGGCGCTGAGCAGCAGCAGCAGCAGCGCCAGCGCCAGCGGAAGTGGCAGTAGCAGCAACAACAGGCGGCGCAAGCTCGGCAGCGGCCGCGCGCGGCCGCCCAGGACGCAGGACGCAGGTAGGCGCGCGGGGTCGGCGCTGGAGCTGCCGCCGGTCGCGCCGGGGCCGCTCTCGGGACTGGCGCCGACGTCGGACGCGTACTCTGCGCGCGCGCTCGAGCCGGTGAACTCAACCACGTGTCTTGTCGATCGCGCAGCCGCCGCCGCAGACGCAGGCGCAGACGCCGCGGACTTTGGCGACGCGCCGCTGTCGCGCAGCAAGCTCAAGCTGAAGGGCCGCGCGCGCAGGTACACGCCGTCGCCGCCCGCGGTCGCCGTGCAGGGCTCGTTCCGCTACCTCAAGCCGGATGAGGTGGCCAGCGGCGCGCTGCCGTCGTACGACTTCGCGATCGTGGTGCACCGCAGCCTGAAGGACCCGGGCGCGCTGGAGCGGCTGGCCGGCGCGCTCTGCTGCTGCGGGGCCGCCGAGCCGCCGCCCTCGGCCTCGGGCGTCCAGGCCAGCGGCTGTCTGGGCATGAGCAGCAAGCGCTCGGGCTTCCGGCGCCTGTGCAACGCGGCGAGTCCGCGCCAGAGCGAGAGCGAGGACGAGCACCGCCGCATCGTGGACAAGCTGTGCGGTCAGGGACTGTTCGTGGACATAATCGACGGCGGCCACTCGAAGGGCGAGATCAACTCTGGCTTCATTGTGCTGCTGGTGCGCGCCGCCGACGAGGTCGTGCACGCCCACGTGACGCGCTTCCGAGCGCACATGTGGATGGAGCACGGCGCCGTGATGGACATGGAGCAGGACGTGGCGCAGCGCCGCAACGAGCCCTTGACGCCCGCCGAGCGCGTCGAGATCGTCGACTACATCATCGAGCAGCGCGCGAACCTGTCGGCGCAAGACGCGTGGATCCACGACATGTTCCCCATGCACAACAAGAGCGTCACGGACACGCTGATCGCGCGCTGGGTCGTCTCGTGGCGCTTCTTCCAGGCGCGCGAGGACCAGAAGGTCGTGCGCTCGCTGCGCTACAACTTTGGCGAGAAGGTGGCGTACTACTTCGCGTTCCTCGGGTTCTACAACAAGGCGCTCGTGCCCATCGCGATTCTCGGCCTGGCCGTGCAGCTGCTGCACCACCTCGTGCCCATGGAGACGTATATGCGCGTTCTACCGTTCTGGGGGCTTGGTGTCTCGGTCGTGTGGTCGTTCTCGTTCCTCAAGTGCTGGGAGCGCGAAAACGCGTGCATGCAGTACGAGTGGAACCAGAAGCTGCACGTCAAGCAGATCGAGTACCCCAACAAGCGGTTCCACGGCGAGAAGCGCGTGAACCCGGTGACGGGCTACACGGAGCTCGTGTACCCCGCGTGGCGCCGGCTACCCAAGTACTTCTGCGTGTTCCTGTTCATGCTCCTGCAGACGGTCATCATGCTGGTGCTCGTGGCCGTGTGGGTGACGATCTACGAGATGCTCAAGGCGACGTACCCGGACGGCCACATCTTCTCGACGCAGTGGTTCCTCATCTTGCTCGAAGGCATAGTCTTCGGGCTGTTCGTGGACGTCATCCAGTGGAACATGGTGGTGACCAAGATGGGCAAACTGTTCACACACTGGGAGAACTACCGCACCGAGGAGCAGTACGAGAAGGCGCTCGTCCAGAAGCTCTTCCTGCTCGACTTCCTCAACTACTACACGTGGTTCTTCTCGCTCGCGTTCGTGTTCGTCATCCCTGGCTTCGGCGACTACCTGACAAACTCGCTCAACCACATGTTCTTCGGCGACGCCATGAACTGCTGCTTCGGGCCGTACGTCGACCAGCACGGAGTGTGCATCATATGTCCGCTCGGCGCCAAGGACGCGGCCTGCATTGAGTGCGTCGGCTACTTCACGTTCGACCGGCACCACGTGGATCTGAGCGCCATGTTCGTCACGCCGATCGTTGTGACGCAGTCGCTCAACATCGTCGTCGGACTCGTCGCGCCGGTGCTCGTGCGCTGGCAGCGCGAGTTCGCGCGCGCGCGAGCGGACGCGGAGGCGCAGAAGCGCGTGCTGGAGGCGGGATCGATGAAAATCTTGGGAGCGCTCGACTACGACGACGACAAGCGCGGCGCGCAGTTCGGCAACAAGCTGCACGCGCGCTACCTCGAGTACACGCCGTCGGAGATCGAGGTGCTGAACAAGAAGGCGCGTGAGGTGCTGTTCGACAGCGAGCAGGACGCGTTCGACCCGTACGACGACTTCCACGCGCTGACGGTGCAGTTCGGCTTCACGGTCATGTTTTCGATCCTGTGGCCGCCGATGCCGCTCGCCTGCTTCGCGATCAACACGCTCAAGGGCCGCACCGACGGCTTCCGGCTGTTCAAGACGCTCAAGCGGCCGGTGCCGCGCCGCGCGAACGGCATCGGCGCGTGGAAGGGCATTTTGACGTGCTACGCGTACATCGCCGTGGTCGTGAACGTGCTGCTGATTTGCATCTCGACGGGCGCGCTCGAGTTCTTCGACGAGACGTGTGTGCGCGACATTGAGCACCAGCTGAAGAAGCAGGGCAAGACGCTCGAGGACTTCGTCTTCGGCCCGGACTTTGGCTGCCTGCACGTGGCCTGGCGCATGCTGATCATCCTACTGCTCGAGCACGTGCTCATCGCGGTCGCCTACGTGGCCATGCAGCGCATTCCGCGCGTGCCCGCGTGGATCCAGGAGGTGATGGCGTCTCGCGAGCGCGCCTTCAAGGAGGTGCTGCGCTCGCACGAGCTCGATCTGTTCCCTTCGAACGGCGGTCCTTCGGCGAGCGCTGTCGCCACTGGAGTCGCACGCCGCGCGTCGTCTTTGGGGAAGCTCGGAAGCACTGAAGGCTCGGAATCGGCGCCATCACTCGGCGGTCGAAGCGTGACGCTGTCGGAGCTGCGCGTGGACGCCGGGCGGCTCGTTGGGTTCGGCAGCAGCACGCGCAGCATGAACAGCCGCACGCTAGGCGACAAGCAACAGCAGCAGGAGGAGACGGAGCGAGCGTCGCTGACGATCGCTGTGGACCCGATCACGCCCATCGGCGAGCGCGACGGCGAGCAGCCGTCGAGCAACGGCGTCCGCTCCAAGGCCCGCGCGCAGCTCGCTCGCCAGTGGTCGGATGCGAGCCCCGTGTAAGCTCGAGAGGGGTGCAGGTGTGGTGATGGCGGCAAGGTTATATAGAGCGACTGACAGGCGCAGTCTCGGATTACATGGAGGCAGGCGCGTGAGGTTCCCGGTACTTGCTACAAGGACCGCGGTCAGAAGAAGACCTCGTCGACCTCGTGCAGGTTCTTGGTGGCGTCCTCGCGGCCCATGCGGAAGAGCTCGGTGGCCCACTCGGCGTCGGTCGTGACGAGGATCCACGTGGGCCTGATCCAGCGCCACTTCCAGATCTGGAACACCTTGTGCGGTTCGTCGGGGTGCGCGATCGGGTGGTTGCTGCTCAGGCCGCCGTCCACGAAGCGCTTGCCGCGGTACGCGGCCGCCAGCGAGTTGGTGTAGACGGGCACGTGGCCCGAGCACAGCATGCAGTCGACCATGTCCTCGTTGCTCTCCCACGTCGTGATGAGGTGGTTGCGCATGGAGGGTACCTCGGTCAGCGAGAAGTAGAGCTTCTTGTCCACTTGCGCGTACGCGTCCTCGGCCAGCATGGACAGCGTGCTCTTGCGCACCATGGGGATCCACCTGCACACCGACGCGCGTCAGTACGGAGCACTTTGACGCATTGCAGTACCCACACGGACGCCCGGGGCACGCACTTGCCGAGGCCGCCGATGGAGCACGTGGCCGCATGCTCGATCAGGCAGAGGTTGTCCTTGAAGAAGAACTCCTTGACGTCGAGCCCGAGCGCGAGGATGGCCGCGGGGAAGCAGCCGGCCGAGACGCCCGAGAAGACGACGCCCGACAGGTCGTACTCCTCCTGCAGCACGGACGCGACGCCCAGGAAGTAGTTGTACATGCCGCCGCAGCCGCCGAAGCCGAGCTGCGCCACGCCGCTGCGGAGCGTCAGCCGGCGCTTGTCCTTGGCCGCGCGCGGCATGCGCGTCATGCCCACCACCTGCCGCTCGACGACGCCGTCCTCCGCGTCCTCCGCGTCCTCCTCGACCTTGCGGCGCTTGGCTGAGCGCCACAGACCGTCCATGGCTCCTTGGGGGCCGCGCCGAGTCGCCGCCGGTCGGAGAATAGAGGGTCGAAGGCGACTGACGCGCGCAAGGTGGCGAGCGAGGAGGTCACGTCGCGTTGGACTCGCGGTGGTACACCGTACCATATGGTCGTGTTGACGTGCAAAAAAACGGCTGGGATTCGGAAATACGCGCGCATAAATGGTCGGTACGATCTGCTATTCGGTACGGTCTACTATTTATATTATGCCTTCAATAGTGCGCATGCTCACTATTAACGACATGTACGGTACTGTTACCTTCCCAGAGATGGCTTCATCTGCTTCAAGTCATTTGAGGCGTCGTCACTCTCCCCAAAGCACAGAAGTAGCGCTGCGTGTCAGTTTATCGCCGTTCGACAGTGTTGGAGCGGCACTTGTCGACGCTGTCTCAGCTGTGCTCACGGGCATCCATCTGGGCACCGTGCAGCACTGGGGCATTGTTTATGGACGAGGCAAAGCGAGAATCCGGTGAGCACCAGCAACAGCGAATGTTCGAGAT